>ML815789.1:16641-38789 GCA_009831015.1 Picea engelmannii
CCCCGGGAAGTTGATGCACCAACTTACCCAAACGGGGCCCACATGACTTTTGGCGCTTCATCTCCTAGGGTTAGGTTTTTGGATGTCTAGGACTTTTGGCATTCCCGTCTATTGTAAAAAAGGCCTTCTGAGCCTCATTGTAATCATCATCTTGCGAATGCGAGTAGCCGTCACATCTCTTCTCAGAGATAAGCTGCCACCATTCTAGCGAGTCTTGCACTCTGTATTTTTACAGTCTCTGTACATTTCTTTCATTAATAGAAATCGTGTATTACTGTATCTCTGTGTTTATGGTTGCATCTCTGATATATTTCTGTTATATTACTGGATATACGCGATATCTCTGTGCATTTCTTTATTATATCTCCGCTCTCATTTCGTGCCGAAAATAATCCGGATCAACGACCCTGTGTGCATAACCACAATCAGAGATAACATTTGAAGACTTGTCGAAAGCCATCGTAGTTAGCCAAGGAGGACAGAATAATAGCAGTCGGAATAGTAGGAGTAGTGCACAGAGTTAAAGTCAGAGTCCACCAACATCACCAAGAGGAGAGAATACACAAACCAACATGGTGGGAATAGATAATATTCTTAGACTTCCTAAATTCAAGGGAGTGGGATCAGAGGATCTGAACAACACTTTTTGTCTGTGAAACGGTTTGGGCCACCAAGAACATACAAGACGAGGCAGTGAAGATTGGGCAGTTAGCAACAACGTTTAGAGGTCGTGTGCTAGTATGGTATATGAAGTTAAAGGGTATTATGCCTACTGGACAAGCTAGGACTTTGGTAGAGATAAAGCAAGCGATATTAAAGGAGTTCAAGAAGCCAAAGTCAGAGTCACAATACATCACCGAACTGAAAGAGATTAAACGGGTACAAACAAAGTCAGTATGGAATTAAGATCAACGCTTTAAGGATGTGATGGGGAGATTAAATTTCCAAATTCACGATCAACAACATCAAGAGTGGTTCATTTCGGGACTTCTATCACACATTAGTAGGCCACTAATACAACAAAAGGTTGCATCGCAGCCATAGGCTCTGGAAATTGCAATGAAACTAGAGGCTTCATCGGCAGGAGACACTAGGGGAATGGCACAATTTTAGATGTATTTAGTCGCATTGACAATTCAGTTGGTCAAGCTTACCAAGGGAAGGGAAAAATGAGAACAAATTTGGTGTATAAAGTGGAGGACGGAAGGCCACCACAAGGACGAGTGCCCGACATTCGTGCAGTATTTGGTAGCTAGAGCGTTGACTCCACTACCCGGCGGAGGATACTGCGAGATCTATAAGAAATGGGGTCATCATCCCACTGAGTGTCCATTACTCCAGAAATATCAGAGTACTCCAAAGAACTTGTTTTGCAATTTTTGCAAGTTGATAGGGCATGAAGAGAAGGATTGTCGCACGTTCAACCTACTAAGGGAGCACACATCCGATATGTACAGGATCCAAAAAGAGAATACCAACACAGATGAGAATGGCATGTAGTATAATAGTCACAGAGGTTTCAATTAGGGGAACAAAGCAAATTTTGGCAAAGGCCGAGGTAGAGAGAATTTTGGTAGAGGAGGACGAGGACCGGTTATCTGTTATAACTGCAATCAATCTAGACACTTGGCCCGAGATTGACAGAACCCGTGTACCACGTGCATGTATTGCAAAGCACTGGATCACGCAACAGAGGAT
This sequence comes from Picea engelmannii, assembly GCA_009831015.1. Classification (NCBI taxonomy): domain Eukaryota; kingdom Viridiplantae; phylum Streptophyta; class Pinopsida; order Pinales; family Pinaceae; genus Picea; species Picea engelmannii. The sequence goes on from ML815789.1 coordinate 18,340, forward strand.
TGTCCCCAACTAGTTGCAAAATGGCAGGCCAAAGGAAACCCAAACCAGAATCAACATCATAATCAGAATGTGCAGATGATATCAGTTGAAAGACGTAATGAAGTACCAATAATGGCAATTGTTACGCGTGGAGGCGCTATAATAGGGATTGACCAAGGGAAGAAGTCGAAGTAGTGGGTAAGGAAGTCAGCGAGGACTATACCACCATCCGATCCACAACATGAGAAAAAGACATATTAGAAAGATAGGAAAGAGATACTTGGACCGCTTGATGGAGCGTCAACATCAGCGTTGCCTTCGATAGAAGGTCAAGTAGTGCCGGAGAAGCCAATGGTGCAGGTAAGTACACTAACAGATTTCTTAAAGAGTTGTGTCGAACTAATGAAAAATAGGACCGCGCTAAGCACTTTAGATGACATGATTGATCAATGCACAAAAGGACAAGAAACCCCCGTCACACAGAGAATGGTAATCTAGGTATTGTGCAGGAAGAGAACCAACAGAGAATTCAGGTTCAATGCCCAGATTGGGGAGTATGATGTGGATAATGTTATTCTGGACTTAGGATCGAATGTGAATGTACTACCTAAGAAGACGTGGGAGATGATGGGAGAACTTGAGCTAATGTGGTCCCTCGTTCAGCTAAGATTCACGAATCAACACAAGATAGTCCTGATTGGGCAACTAGTAGGAGTACTTGTGAACATAGATGGGATGTGTAGCATGGAAAAATTTGAAGTTATTGAGATAGTAGATGATATTCAATCGTATCCAGCATTGATGGGATTGGAATGGGCGATGGATAAATAGGCAATTATTAACTTGAAAAGGAGGGAGATGACCTTCACGGTTGGGGATCTAAAGGTTATTGCACCTTTGGACCCATAAGAAGGGAAGAGATACACAGATTCAACAAGAGGAAATAACATGGATAACTTATATAATATGACTGCATGGATGGAAGATTATGTCGACCCGATAATGGATGACGCGCTAAGTTGGAGAAGTATCAATTCATATGCATCAAATTCAGAAGTTGGTCTAGAGAATTAGCAACAGAGGATGCATGAAGTGACAACTAGACGATGTGCATGTATAAACTGATCCTTGCATTGGATTGGCATGGAGCTATGTGACCCACCCAGGTACGATGGACTAACTAAGATTGATATGTTTATAAAAGCACTTCAATTACAGGTACCTAAACAACAAAGGCTTTTGGCACTAGATGTCATCTTAAAGGTAACTCAAGCTAGATGGTGGGTAGCACAAAGAAAGGGAATGAAGGACTGGGCACAGTGTAGTAAACTTATGCATATACGCTTTGGGCCCAAGAAAGCAGAAAGTGCACAGAAATACACAAGAGAGGGCGACCCGGTGGGTCACGTAGAAATATTTAGAGCTTTATGGCGCTCAGAATCAGAGACAGAGTGGATGCACCGATTCATACACATGTTGGACACAATCTCGAAGAATTGGTATTTAGAATGGGAGATGCACAGGGAGACAACAGAATGGGAAGGATTGGTCTATAGATTCGAAATCACGTTCACATTTGAACATGAAGCCCCATCCAAACATGCAACACTACAGGCCATTGGAACAAAGATCTTATCGGAGGTAGAACCAATGGAAGTAGTACAATTATGCAGTGCGCACAAAGCCAAGATGACGGTCCAGAAGCTATTGGAATGTTATAATGTCACGGAGGAAGAATACAAGGAGGAGGATCCCAGGAATGTACAAGTACCAGAAACAGAAGGAACACGCATAGTAGAAGGGCCAGAGCTTGCATCCACTGCATACACACAACCTATAAAGACAAAGAAGGTCAACATTGGGACAATGGAGAATCATAAGTTTGCACAGATGGGAGACTATTAGAATGATGAGACAATTGAGAAGGTGGCAGACTTATTACATGAATATCAAGATTTATTTCCAACGACATTCTCAGAGATGAAAGGGCTAGCAGGCGACTTAGGCGAGATGAAGATTCCACTAAAACTTGGAGCTGAGCCAATACGATAGAGACCTTATAGATTGAACTCGAGGTACAAGGAGAAGGCTAAGGCTGAAATAGACAGGATGCTAGATGCAGGAATCATTGAACCATTAGAAGAATCTGAGTGGATTATCCCAATGGTGGTGTAGGATAAGAAGACCGGAGGAATTAGGATCTGCGTAGATCTGAGGAAATTAAACGACGCATGCTTACATGATCCACTTCCCAACACCATTCATGGATGAAGTGTTGGAGAACGTAGGAGGTCAAGAAACTTATTCCTTCATCGATGGATTCTCTAGGTACCATCAAATAAAAATTACTCAGGAGGATAGACACAAAACCACATTTGTGACAGAGTGGGGCAGTTATCAGTACATGGTGGTGCCCTTTGGATTGAAGAATGCCCCTGCAATGTTTTCTAGAGTAGTAGTGGATGCATTCAAGGCGTTCATCCATAAATTATTGGAAGTGTACTTAGATGATTGGATGGTGTTCAGTTTACTATAGGATCATATAGAAGTTCTCTGGCTCATTTTGGATCGATGCAGACAGTGACATATTTCATTGAACTTGAAGAAATGTATCTTTTTTGCACCATTTGGAATTCTACTAAGACATGTTGTATGCAAATAAGGACTCCTGGTTGACCCAACCAAGATTGCAGTTATTCTGGAGTTGGAGCCTCTGACATCAGTGAGACAGTTAAGGGAAACTCTAGGTCATACATGTTACTACAGGAAGTTTATCAAAGGATATGCGCAGATTACAAGACCCATGGAAAAGTTGTTGAAAAAGCAAGCCAAGTTCCAATGGAATGAGGACTTTCGAAAGGGGCTGGACACATTGAAACATAGACTGGTCACCGCACCCATTTTAATCTTTCCAAACTGGAACAAGGAGTTCCATGTACATGTAGATGCATCATCCATAGATTGGGCGCAGTACTATCACAACCAGGAGAAGGAGACATCAATCATTCGATTGCGTTCACAAGTAGGAAGTTGTCTATATCTGAAAAGAATTATACCACTACATAACGGGAAGGATTGGCCATGGTCTATGTGCTCCAAAAGTTTAGATACTACTTATTGGGGTCCCACTTCAAGATGTATACAGACCATTATGCATTAAAGTACTTAGTCAATAAGTTTGTATTAGGAGAAAGAATATGTAGATGGTTGTTATTATTTCAGGAATATGACTTTGAGGTCATAGTAAAACCAAGGAAGCTGAATGTAGGACCCGATCATCTCTCGCATATATTGTTAGGAGAGGATGTCGGTAATTTAGATGATAATTTCCCAGATGCGCAATTATTTGCAATAAGGATGGTGGATGATTACTTCACGGACATTATGGAGTTTCTAAATACAAGTGTGGCCCCCTCCTAAATGACTATTGCAAAAAAGAAACAGTTGGTAGTGAAAGCAACATATATCAGTTGATTGTAGGGAACTTGTATAAGTTGGGGCAGATGGAATATTAAGGCGTTGTGTACTGGAACATGAAAGGTCGATCATACTGGAGAAAGCACATGATGGAATTGTTGGAGGACATTACATAGGCAAAGCAACACCACATAAGATTTTATGCGCAGGGCTTTGGTAGCCTACACTGCACAAAGATGCGAAGGAGTATTGTCAGTCCTGCGACGTATGTCACAGAGTGGGTAAACCATCTAGGTGAGATGAAATGCCATTAAATCCACAAGTTACATTACAAGCATTCAATAAGTGGAACATGAAAGGTCTGATCAACCCACAAGCAAGGCGATCAGGAACAAGATACATCATTACTGCGACATAGTACTTAACCAGGTGGGTGGAAGCAACACCATTTACTGATTGTACTGCAGAGACCGTTCCACGGTTTCTATTCGAGAATGTATTCACCGGGTTTGTATGTCCACACATATTCCTTAGTGATCAAGGTACGCACTTTCTAAACATAACCATTGCAACATTAACGAAGGAGTTTCAGATTCATCACCACAAGAGTACACCATATCACATGCAAGCTAATGGCACGGTGGAAGCTTTTAATAAGATTTTAGAGAATGCTTTGACAAAAATCTGCAATGTTGGAAGAGATGATTGGGACTTACACATCCATGCAGTACTATGGGCATACAAAACTACAAGTAAGAAGTTGATAGGGCAGACACCTTTCTGGTTGGTCTATGGACAGGAAGCAATGATGCCAATGGAGTTCATTCTACCTAGCCTGCGCATTGCAACAATCACTGAGCTCTCTAATACTAACACAATAGAGGAGAAATTGACACAATTAGTTCAACTTGGGGAGGAATGGTTTATTGTAGGATTCCATCAGCAAGTGTAGAAAGCCAGAGAGAATGCCTGGCACAATTGACACATTAAATCCAAGAAATTTCAAGTTGAGGATTTGGTACTACTCTATGACAACAAGTATCTGCAACACCCAGGGAAGTTTCACATGCATTGGTTAGGTCCTTATGTGATCCAACAGATAATTGAGACAGGTGTTGCGCGGTTGGAAACCTTGGATGGAAAAATCTTGGAAAGAATTGTGAATGGAAGTCAATTGAAACTCTATAGAGACAGTTGATAGTCTGCGCAATAATTTGGGTTGAACCAAAACCTCTGTATTATAGTAAGTATACCATATTAGCAAGAAAAAACCAATAAAAAGTAGAAAAAGGAAAGAAAAGCAATAAAAAGGTAGTCATAGGAGAAAGAAAAAGAGTGTGTGAAATCTCAAGGTATCATAACTTGCGTGATTGAGTTTATCATCCCACGCGAAGATAACACTATGCCAAGTTCAAAGATAAGATACAGACAGGCCTGATTGCAATGAGAAATGCACTACTGCGCATATTGGACTCGATAAAACCATTAAAAGCAGTAAGGCAGGAAAAAGATTGATTAGATGGTCGGTGTGACAGGTCATAAAAGCGTCGTATAAACATTCATTCAGAAAAGTCGTCGGAAATCTCGGACAGATCAGCAGTAGAAAAGGAGAATCATAACGCGGAATTGGCAATTAAGAAGCATTTAGTTACCCAGTTACCAACTTTAATGCCAGATTGGACAAGGCAATTAAGGTGGGATATGACAGTCCTACTTGGAATGAACACACAAAACACTGGGAGGGAAGGAAACTCTTCATCATTGTTGCATGCAAAGCAGGAGAGAACATAGACGAGTTCCCCAAGCCAAGTTACAATTAACCGCATAGACACAGAGAGTTTGTTCACAAGTCCAACATACAGAAAAGATGGCATCGCCGAGAGTAGGAGGATCGTTCGCAACAGCAAGGAAACAATCAAAGAAACCAGTAAATGAGGAGGTAGAAGAGGTGGTCGAACCTTCAGCCCCTACGCCACCTAAAATTTTCCACAAAGATTATTTGCCTCCGAGGAAGGATGACACGCCCCTGGTAACAATACCAACAAATGCCAAGTATCCATTACCCGTAGCACCAGTCCCAAAGGTTGTCAGTCAAGATGAGGACATGCTCGGCAAGGTGGCCAACTGGAAATTTATGGACCATGATATCACTGACACACAAAAATTCCATGAGTTGGCCAGGGCCTAATATTTGTGCACAAAGACCGACCTTGGTACAAGAAAAATTCGAGTGGAAGCACAGGAATGGGCATCGGGCTTGGAGAAAGTCGGGATACTCAAGTTGTTTGAAATTCCACATTTCAGACGAAGTAACGAAATCAATGCCTATGTCGAGGTATTACTCAGTTGCATCCATGGGAGGACACTTTGGCTAGATCCCCCAGTCTCAATTGATACTACGTTAATTACGCGTATAACAAGGTTAAGCAAAGAAGGCGAAGACCCATCCTTGCTATTCCTCAAAATGGGAGAGTGAGCCCTCTCTGAGGCCATAAAATACAAGTATGACACATTCAAAGGCAAACAAGGTCTGGATGTGAAGAGCATCAATGACCAAGAGGTCAGGTTTACAACATAGTTTTTGGCCTACAAACTACTGTGCAAATGTCGCAAAGATGAGGTGCCAGCGACAATTATCTCAGGCACAGAAAAATGCAAAGAGGGTGTTCAAATGAATTGGGAAACCTTTCTTGTTAACCAATTTTTGCAAGATTGCACAGAGGCCTAGGAGAAGCCTGCATAATTTCACTATGCATGGCTACTTATTCTTATTGTGTTGGTCGGGTGGCAGGAGCCTACATTTACCAGCGCATGTGTGTTTCAAGTCGCAACCCTTTATCAGCTAGATATGCCAACTTGTGGCACTCCACCATCAAGAGACGACAAACTGACACCAACGCTACTTTTTACACATACTTGTAGTTCATCACGAAGGTAGTAAAGACTACATTGCACATTATAAAGGAAGCAGTCATGTCCTACAGGGACGTTGCGTGCTTCAGAGCCGACATGCACCATCTATATGTGCAAGCCAAAAAGAATCATGCACGACAGGAGTTGCCAACCAATTAACGGTTGACAATGGAAGAGGTTCACTCCATAATCAGTGACTAGGAGGATGACTGGAAGAATCCAACCAACAAGCCAGGGTCCTCACAAGAGGATGAAGACCAAGGGAAAAGTTTGGAAGAGGAAGAGGATAATACAAATGGCATAGACAAGCACCATGGCCAATCGAAAGTCTCTGAAGCAGGACTCAAAATAAAAGATAAGCAGTCGAAACAAATGAAAGGGGTGCAAAATAAAGCTAAAGTGCAATGTCAAACCCCGTTTTATATTTTGACTGATGATGATATGGATTAGATTGGGTACCTAATCCGTGATTCCACCGAGGAACTCTGGGGGGAGGTTGCAACAAAGCACGGGGGCCAATAGAAGAGGTTCATGATCAGTTAGGAATCCTTCATCATCTCTTAGAAACATCGTGGTTGTGAAAGACCCCGAGACAATGGACGATCCATCCACAAAACCAAGGACAATAGAGGCCAGTGCGTAGACAACCCTAATACAACCCTTAGGAGAGCATAGAACTATACAGGTCGAGGCAGCTACGTTGGAGTTACCAGCGGGCGAATTGCAGGAACAAATTGCGACATTGGGCAACCTTAGTATCGTCGTCTCCAGACTACCCGTCCAAAGGTTTCAAGAACTCCAAGCACAGTTGGTACAAGAGATAAAGCACCGAGGCGACGTCATGCACTGAGACTTAGCCAAAATGAGGGACAAAAGCGCCTAAGTATACACTGAGTATGATACGACCTTGCAACAAAAGAAGGATCTTGAAGGTAGAATGGAGGAAATTATGAGGACAACAAGGGTGCAAAGGAGAGGGAAATGAAATCCCAAAAGGAGAAGGATGACGCGAAAGCTATGGTACAAAAGACGCAGGCCACTATCCAAAAGTTATACAAACAACTACTAGAAGTTCCCCTGGTCATAGAGGCCAATATGGAGGAACAATTGTTGAAAATTGGTGAAGTCATGAAGCGATTCCAAGAGAAAATCTAGGATCTGCAACTACAGAGCACACTTGGCACGCCACCTAAGGTGCGCGAGGGTAGACTGAGGATGATAACGATAACAGTTGCCAGGATTAAGAAATTTGAATATGAATGCACAAGAATTTGCGAAGAAAATGCCAAAGTGTGGGAAGAGCTCATGGGCGACCCAGAGATGAAGGTCGTAGATGCCAAACTACGAGAAGTGCAAGAACATGCCAATGAGGTAGCAGAAAAGGCGACAACATTGCCACCAGTCGAGCAAATGGCAACCATTTTAGCACAACGAGAGGCACGTGTCGAAGTGGAGAGACTCGGGGACCAACATAAGGTCCTTTAGAAGAGACTTGGACCCCGATAGGAAGAAGCGGTCAAGGTTAATAGAGAATTGGCCAATGTACAGGGGAAGGTCAAATAGGACGTGACCAAAACAAATAATAGACTTCAGGACTTGACCGAGCAAGTGATGGAGGAGATCACAGTAAAAGAGGCCACCATTGTCACAGAGGTAGAGGCAGCTAAGGTTGTTGCACAATAGTTCATTGTAGAGTGAAAGAATTGGAAACATGCCTGAGTGGCTAGGGATGAGCCACTAGTGAGTGTTGGGGGCCTGTTGGACAAGAAGTTTTGGATGCAATTTTGGAGAAAAAACCAAGTATGAAGAAATCGTGCAGAAGGAAGAAAGCACATAGAAGGTACAAAGGGCACAGAAGGAAGGAAAGTGCGTAGGATAAAGACAATGCACATGTGGAAGAAGAAATCAAGCGAGCGAGAGGAGAAAGCGCAAAGGACAATATTGCACCTTTCCCAAAATAGAATAACAACAGAAAAATTGCATAAAGAACAAAAAGTAGAAGAAAGCAAACAACCAGATAATTGAAGTTGGCCATGCCATGCATTGTAATGGGTTATTTTTGGGATAGATAGAATAGGGATTTAAGCCCTAGATTTTGGGTATAAATATGTAACAAAATTGGGAGATAGAGGTGTGTGTGTAGAGGAGAGTCAATGTTATGCAAAGGTTATGAATTTAATAGACAATTGGAAAAGACAGAAGATGAATAAATAAAGAGTTTAGAGATGATATTATGTCTTGTGTTCTTTACTTGTCTATGTGTGTTTATTAATGATGCCATACTTCGCAAACTAGATTTAGTTTATGGATTGATTATGCTGCAATGTTCATGAATGACTGTGATAATCTATGTAATAATCAAGAACAAACATAAGCTAGAATAAGGAACAATGATTCACACATCTGCCTCCCTTTCCCTTACTATTGTAAAAGCCTTGTTCTTGCAGCCCCAATAGATACCTCAAGAGTTGAAAGGGCTGGTGTCTTGAGGGTTTGTTGGTCACAGTTGAACCGAACCTTGGGTCTTACAACTCATGCGCAAACCAGAATCTAGCCAACAATGACTCAAAAAGAGAGACTCAACCTTTACACCTATCTTTGACAATTGATTATCACACCATTCAATATCATCTTTCCTTAATCAACTTAAACATAGATTACCTTAATATTCTAATTTCTTCGCATCTTTTTATGTACTCGTACTTTATTTATTTTTTTATTGTAAGATTAACTCGTTGTTTAGTTAATAGTTTTTTTTTAACCAAGGGAAATTGATAACTCATTAGAGTAATATGGGCTAGGCCTAGGATCAAACCTACTAGCTTCCACTACGACCCAAGAGTATATCCAACAACCCGCACGCCGGATATACCAATAACTTGTGACTTAGCAAGAGTCAAGGTGTCCCACCTAGAGGTGTCTACCATTTTGCTTTATCACAACATGCCTACATATCATTTTGTAAGAATTGAACCTGAGTGGAAAGAATAACAAGAGTATATTCAACATCCCGCAAGCTGGATATACCAATAACTTGTGACTTAGCAAGAGTCGAGGTGTCCCACCTAGAGGTGTCTACCATTTTAATTTTATCACAACAGGCCTACATATTATTATGTAAGAATTGAACTTGAGTGAAAAGGACAACAAACATACTACCCAACCACTCAAGCTAAACCCATATAACTTATTTAATTAATACTTATAAACTTAAATCTTTTAATTTTTAAATCGTGAATTATATCTTTGTATACAGATAAGCATTCCATGCTCATCATTTCCAAAAAAGAAAAAAAAGAAAAAAGATTGATTTAATAAATACAAACTTTGAAATGTTAGCATCATGTTCCACTTTTCTATAAATGTTTGGTAATGGTTACCTAACTACTTGTTTTGAGAATGCTTATCAAAAGAGAGGATTGATTTAATAAATACAAACTTTGGAATGAGAATGCTTATCAAAAGAGAGGAATGATTTAATAAATACAAACTTTGGAATGTTAGCATCATATTCCACTTTTCTATAAATGGTCTTTTTTTTTTTGGTAATGCTTACCTAATTACTTGTTTTGAACTTTAGTTAGTTAAGTCATAAGTTTTTTAATTGCTCTATGATTAATTATTATTAATTAATAAAATTATATTATGAAGTTATCAATAAGATTGTGATGGAATAATTAAGAAAGTGGCATGTCAAATCATTGATTGAGATTCAATTTCTTCTTAAAAATGAATAAGTAGTGAATGTTAAGTATGAGTTTAGGAAATGAATAAGTAGTGAAAGCTAAGTATATTTAAGAATGTCTCTTATTATATTTGCGTGCTAGGTATATAGCGAGCGATATCATTTTGAGTGTATATTACTGAATTATTGACTATAAATTTTATTGATTTTTTCAAAGTTAAACATTAGACTTTTAAATTTTATTATATTTTTAAAATATTTAAATTATTTTTCTTTATTGTGATTGGCAGATCATTTGAACCTCTTATTACAAAGGTTGTGTGTGTATGTGAAGGGATATTTAATGAGGTGGCGACTGCATGTGAAGGCCTATTTAATATTATTAAATGTTCTAATTAGGTTCCATGCTTGTTGTCGACGAAAGTTCTTATACGAATATGCATATAATTTTTTAAATATGATGTCCAAGATCAGGATGGAGATGGATCAGGTCCATATCAATATAGGTTGTGATAGCATTAAAGTAAGAAAACAATTTAACTGGTAGAATCTAAGATCCGAGTGTATGTATTATTTTAATAAAATTTTCGTAATAGGGAAAGTAAACAATTTTGAATAAAGATTAAACTAAATGTGATTAATGCATGCTAGTGGTTAATGCAGGCTCAAGAAAAATATCATATTCCATATATAGTATTGAATGCATATGTGCAAATATTGTTTTATTATTACTGCATGGTGGCAGGTATACGCTGCCATGCAATCTTGTTACAATAAACTGAATAAGTAGTGAAAACTTAATATAAGTTTTAGGTAATTTTCTCTTATTACAACATTTTAATCAAGTACGTATGTTTAGTGGTTTAATTATGGACTCAACTACAACATTATTGCTGTGTCTTTAAATTTTACATATTGAGTCATTTGGTATGTAGGTTTATATTTTAATAATAATATTTTAGTTTATATGTATTGCGTTTGTAGGTTATAAAATGTAACTTTTATGTAATAAGTTTATGTCGTTGCTTGGGTTTTGGTGTTTTTTCTTTTCATTTTTATTTTTTTTCTTTCTTAATATAGTTAAAGTTTCATTGGATAGTTCTTCCTCGATATCATTCAGATTTATAGGTGCAATCCAAATGAATAATTTGGATTCACAACAAGCCCTACCCATGATACAATTTAACTAGGTGAGTACTCACAACACATTTTGTTGCATATCCAAATGCATCAAACTTCTATTTCTTGTCACATTCAACATAATCTCAACTCGTGCCTAATCTTCTACATGTAACTAAATCTTCCTCAATGGATCTTCTTTTGGCACCTTCGATATAGCAATAATCATTTAATCATACTTCATCAATGATAGATTCTTGGAACTTGTCAACATAATCTCATCACTGAGACCCTCGACACACTCATCATTCAAGGTTATCAATGTTGACCAAGTTAATGCTAGCTTGAATGATCTACTTGGAAACAAGTGATTGTTTTCAAGATTCACAAAGAGTTTGTTACAACCTAGACTTGTTTTGTAAGTGTGTTAATAATGGCAACCTTGTTTGTTTACTTGTAAAAATACGTAAGCATATCATATGTAAATGAGCAAATACATCATTGTTTTGATCACTAATAAGATTGAGCTATGTCACAATTGTCTTCACATTTATAAGCCACAGTGATTTCTCTACATTGCTTTCATCGACATTATTCTTTATAGTTCATTCTTTTATATATGAAATGGATATATATTTAAGCCAACATGTTATGTTGATTTGTGGTATCTTATTTTGGCTATGTTGTCTATTTAATTTATTGTTTTTGTAATTATGCATATGTGTCACACTTGAGTGCCATTAGCATGATTTAATGTTCCAATTTAATTTTTTCTCCAACATGAATTGCTTCCACTTGGTTGAGTTCTTATTCACAACAACTCATAATCCATCACCACTACTCAACATGACCAACTTATTTGTAGTGCTTGGTGTTACATAAGTCGTGGGCCTATCCAATCTCTCCATGGATTGAAGGCATCGTGCACCCAAGGTAATTGTTCCCACCTTTAGTCCAAATCATTGATATTGGGAGCACAAAAGCTTTTACAAAAGATGAGATTGTATTATTGGGTAACTTTTTTAAGATTGGTATCAATGGGGATTTAGATTCAAGCTCTAATAAATTGACCTTCACCTCCATTAAAGAGCCCAACATAACATGGCACACTAATGAATCATTTTTTTTTAACAAGAAGAGGGGGAATAATTTGATTATAAAAAAGGGGGCTAGAGGCCAACAAAAAATATAGTGGTTCAGAGTTTAATTCTATCGTGATCAAAATTCCCTATAGGAGGGCTACCAAAGAGCCTATCAAAGTCTGTGAATTATTCCCTACATACATAATTTTATAGTGTCTAAGGTACACTATGTAAAAGATGCCCAATATCCTTATGCAAAAATTATACATTTAACAAAATTTGATTACTACTATGTTATCGGTACCATTATTCATTTCCCAGGACTAGTTCATTCAGGTCGAGCTAGACAGGGGTTGTTGGTGGGGAAGAAGCCACCTTTGAATTCTTGGAGCTTGCTTCTTGTTGTGTTTGGTCTTCAAAGTCTTCCAATTGAAGCCTAAGTGCATTACATTCATCCTACAACTCTCTGATTGCTTGTTTTTGGGCCATTGATTCCTCCATGACTGTAGTGAGTTGAGAAGAAAGGCCATTGTACAGGAATTGCAGTTCAATAATTGAGTTTCTTGAATCATCCAACTATGCTTCCAATTGTGCTACTAGGTGAGACCAACGAGAATTTCTAGACATCATTGATAGATATTGATGATATCTAAAGTTTGAAGTCAAGCAAAAGAGCAATGGAAGGATCATGACTGCTCACCAACTCCCCAAAGCGAGAATGAAACAAAATTTGGGGCATGCAACGAATGTAACATGATTGTCGCACGAGTCTGGCCGTCATCTAATCATCATCTACTTCAGTGTTTAAATTTCGACACCATGTCCTCGTCCTTAAGCCCATATATCCACCATATGCAATCAACATCTTGTATACGGCCACTGGAATCACTAAATGAATAAGCTCATCACATAGAGGGAAGTGATGGAAAAATTGGAGGAAGGGTTGATCAAGGCACGAGGGATTTAGTGAAATTTTATGGAGGTGCATGTCTGCCACGCGCCCAAGAGGTGGTAGTGATGAGACTTCTCCAAATGATGCGGGATGGTGGGACGAGATCCCATAGGAATGGAAACTTCTAAAGAGGGGGGGGGGGATCCCTTGTGAATCATCTTCAAAGATTACCCGATTGTTAAAATGGGTATTATGCCTCTTTTAGGACCAAGGGTCCATTGATTTCTTTTCCTAGTGAACAATAAGGAGAGCATGTTATTGACCATGGAATAACTATGTTGTGATGAATCCCATTTACTATGAGTGTTCCCTCGGGCTGTTGGGTGGCATGATTAGCCTGTCTATCAACTTCTTAATTATTTACTCTCAAGACATGGAAGAATTCAATGGTCCCAAGGGTCTTGTTTTCTGAATGAATTCTGGTTATTATGGATCGAAGGTGGAGATTCTTTGGGAATGATTTGTTCCTTGCATAAGAAGTGATTAGCTTAGAATCTCCTATCATTGTGATATTTTGAATCCCTGTGTCCTTGGCCAAGATCAGACCCTGGAGAAGTGCATATGTTTCTGCTTGATTATTTGTTAAATGGCCTATGCTCCATATGAAAATAATATTCAGTCACCCTCCTAGGTTAAACAACACCCCCTCCCGCACCTACCACCCCGGGGTTCGCTTTGGATGCACCATCAAAACTTAGGATGTGATTGTTTCAAGAGGATATCCACTCCTGGAATTCAAAGGGGGATAGATGCAATTGCCAATAAGGTAATTTTAAGGGAGGGGACATTTCAAAATAGTGTAGAGATAGATTATCCACCAAATTCTTTGCTTTTTTGTCCATAAATTGTAGGGAGCTGGAAACATGCTTGTACTGATTGAAGTGTTCTGATAGTAAATTGATGGCCTTGTTTGCAACTGAGGGCAGAGTAGTTTTCTCTTGAACACAAAAATATGTATTCCAGGAAATCCAAAATTTCCAGTAGATGAATTTGAGTAGAGCCAACCATAATCTTTGGAAGAGTGAATTTTGGTGAAAGCATCCTCTGTATTGAGAATGCCACTTGTTGAATAGATTTTCGATAGAGGTGGTTCAAATGACACGAGGATAAAGATCTTGACGAGTTGCTTGCCACACATAATGAGAGAAGGGACATTCTGAAAAAAGGTGAGCAATTGATTCAAGTGAATTTTTACAGAGGACGCACGTAAAAGGGCCATGAAAGCCTCTTTTGGACATATTTTCACTAGATAAGATATTTCCATGTGAAAGAGTCCAACATAAGATATTAATTTTGGGAAGGCTATCCTTGTTCCATATTTGGTTCCAGCAAGGTGAGGAGGGGGGGAGCTGAGATTGAGAAAGCAAGGTATTGAATCCATTCTTTACCGAGTATTCCTATGGACCTCAACCTCTGGAGTCTTTGATTGTCAAAGAAATTGGGCCACAACCTTTAAGCCGAGAGATGAGAATACGAGAGAAATCTTGTAAATGAGGGGGAGGGGAGCCCAAATCCCATCCCAACTAGCGTCTTGAGGATCTATTCCGCAACGAAATGTCATACATAGAGGTTTTCCCTTGATCTTGAAGCCATGCGATTAGGGGAAGAAGATCAGAGTCGTGGCTAAGGGGAGGCTGTCCCATTGTGCTATCTGACTAAAGATGGATGTTTTTACCATTCACAGGAATCCAAGTAAGCTGACATTTGATAAGAGAAATTGAGGTTTTTAAAAGATTTCAGATCTGAGAACCTCCAATAACCTATTACCTTCTTTCACCATTAGTTTTTACCTGATATTAATCTCCAAAGAATTTTGGCACCGAGAGCTATGCTGGAGATGGAAGGATCTTTGATTCCTAGGCCACCACGTTCTTTTGGAGCTCTAACTATATTCCAATTGACTAGATGAAATATTTTGGATTTAGTTCGTTCCCCCTGCTAGAGGAATCTTCAAAGTTCTTGAGTTATAGTAGACTTAATCCTGGATAGGGCCAATAGAGAGGAAAATTGGAAGAATGGGAGAGCAGAGAGGAAAAACTTTATGAGAACTACTCTTCCTATTGGGTTCAGCCAGAAGGAGCTCCATTGGTGGAATTTGGCTTTTATTTTATCCAAATTTTAATTCCATGAGGCGGAAGGAAGGGATTTAAGGTAGATCGGTATGCCTAGATATTTGAAATATTGCCAGTTTCCACGAATGGGAAATTTAAAATATTTTTTATGGAAATAAATGTGTTAGAGCGAGTATGACAAGCATATATTTGACTTTTTCCTTCATTAACAAGCCCTCCTAAAGCTGGTGTGTAATCGTCCATGATATTTTTGAATCTTTTTGCAATGATTGAGGAAACACTTCCCAAAAGGATTATTTCGTCTGCAAATTGAGAATTGTTGATTATCTTGGCCCCTTGTACTATTTTAATGCATGGAATGATTTTTTGTCTTCTTTCTCTGCCTAGTCTTCTGCTCAGAACTTTTGTTGTGAGTATGTATAAGATAGGGGAGAGAGGGCATCCCTGCCTCAAACCCCGAGTGATTCTGAAGAAAGAAGTTGGCCTGCCATTAACAAGGGAGACAATCTAAGGGCAATGAATACAAACAACCACCCAAGAGAGGAAGAATTCATTGAAGCAAAATCTAGTGAGAACCGCCATTAGGAAGCTACATATAACTCTATCAAATGCATTGTCCATATTGATTTTGATGGCCATTCCTTATTCCCCTCTCAACTGACTGGAGTGAATAGCTTCTTGCACCGGGAGGATGTTATCGATCATTTGTCTTTTTTCTATAAAACCTCCTTGATTGGGGGAGATAAGGGAGGGGAGAAGGGGTTAAGTCTATTGTCTATGATTTTGGAAATGATTTTGTATGAGACGTTGCAAAGGTAAATGGAGCAAAATTTGGAGAAGGAGGAGGGATTAAGATCTTTAGGAGTAAGGGAAAAAAGGTGGAGTGGGTGCTTCCCCCGATCTTTGTCGACTTCTAGACGTACTGAAACATTCCAATGAGATCGGATTTGATAATGAACCAACAGTTTTTACAAAAGTGAGTTGAGAAGCTATCTGGCCCAAAGGATTTGTCTGGATTCATACTTCTGACCACTCCCCAAACTTCTGCTTCTATGATGGGATTAAAATTTGAGTGTTGTCTTTAGGTTCGATTAGAGAGGGGATGTCTTGCAAAATTCTCTCGAAAGAGTCGAGATTGATATTGGGATCCTCCTTGTAGAGATTTAGGAAATGTCTAAAAGTTGTTTCCTTGATTTGCTTAAAATCTGTGATTGTTTCACCATTTTTATTGGTTATTTCAACAACTTGGTTTTTCCATACCCTTGCTTTAGCTTCATGATGAAGAAATTTGGTGTTTTTATCACCAACTTGAAACCATAAACTTCTAGATTTCAACCTCCATTGTTCTTCTTCTATTTTTAGGACCTTTTGGAAAGTTTGTAAGGTCTATTTTTCTTCTTCCAATATGTCCAGAGTTACTTGTGTGGTTTCAAGTTTTCTCTTGATAGCTTCCATTTTTTTTAAAGAGTGGCTTTTTCAGATTCTAGATTATTTGATTTGGCTTTGGCACATGTTTTAAGTGCTTCTTTGGTGAGGTTTAGTTTTTTTTCCTAGATTTCGATGGGGGGTCCATTGATCCATTGGTCCTAAGAGGAGGATATGGTTTCCATGGAAGATGGGTTGGAGATCCAAAGAGGGTTGAAACGAAAGGGGATGGGTCTGAAATTAATGGGGTCTGAGAGAAGAGGGGAAATGAGACGATGGTCCAAGCCGGCCCAGGGAAGGATGGAAGAGGAAGGGATGAGGGAATTTTCGAGAATGGCACTGTTGAGGAGAAATCTATCCAGCCTTGTTGCTATATAAACTAGTTCTGATATTTTATTGGACCAAGTGAAATTTCCTTTTGAGGGTTTGATGTCCAATAAATCAAAGAGGGAAATGAATTCTTCCATGAGCAAACCATGTTACCACACACCTTTTATTTACTGCTTAGGGTGGTGTTGAAATCCCCTACAATTATGAAATTATGATTTCTGATTTCAACATGCAAATTTAAGAGGGAAGTACAACATAAATGTTTTTCTTGAGGATTATAGTGCATGTATATATTAAGAATGGAAAAAGGAAAACCTGAAGGTAGGTGAAGGAAATGGATAGAAGCCAATGAGGAAAGTCCTGCTGGCTCTCTAACCTGAATATGTTTGGATCCCAGATTTTGCAAAGTCCCCCCGATGTTCCAGAGGAACTGATATCCATTCCTCTGCTATTTTTCCAGATAAAATCCAATTGTTGAAGGACCTCATAATCCTTCTTTTTGGTCTCCTAGAGAAGGAGGAGATGAGGTTTTTCTAATTTGGCGAGACTTCTAATTATATCCAATTTATTTCTATTCCCCATACCTCTACAATTCCAGGATAGGGCTTTTATCATTTAGAAGATGGTTTGGGGACTCCTCCTTTAGAGGAGTTTGAGCCTCCTTAATTCCTGAGATTCCTTGTTTCCTTTTTGAGAACTTCTTCCATCGTTTTATGTCGACCAAGTTCTTTTTCCTGGTTTGTTTATGCTTCTCTTCTTTGAAAATTGGATCTACACCCTATTTTTTTGAGGTTAGTTTTGGGGATTAGCTACTCTGAGTCATCTTCTGAGTATTATGAGAATATTTCTCCTTCTTTGGGGGAAGAAGGTATGATAGTCTCAAGGTTTATGGGAGGTGGGACTAAGGGGGGGACCTAGGATTAGGAGAGGGTGATATGCTCCACTACATGAGGTTTTGGTTATGTCTAATGTTCCATTTATTCTTCAGGATTTGAGAGAGTTTCATATTTATTCTGAGATATCCGAGGGTTAGGACTGTGAGGGTGGCTCAAGGCTGAGGGTTTTGGACTTGAGGGAGGTCCCTGGTTGGGTTTAGTATTCTCTTGGGGCTGTTGTGTTCCTTGTTTCCCAACCTGTATTTTTCATTTGGGTTGTTTGCATTGCTCGTTTTCCTTAGTAGGGTTGATTTATGGGACATTCTTTGGGCATTTTTTCTCAAAGTGCCCATACTCATGGCAAACTTTGCATTTGAAAGGTAGTTGCTCATAGTCTACCTTTTGCAAGTAAGACCAATTGTCCAGGGTGAGGTTTATTGCTTTTGGAAAACCTTTTTCCAGATCAACTTAGACATCAATCATGGCACATGACTGGAGTCCCTGTTTTGGTTCAGCATGGTCAATGTATTTTCCCAAAGTGTTCCAAATGTTCCTAATAGTTTCATCATTCAAGCAATGGAAGGGGAGATATGGAAGGTGAACCCAAATAGGGACCACTGAGGGAATGCCATTTTTCTAGACAAAATTTTAGGTTCCAGTGGTTAAGATAAATCCCTCTTGAGCCCATAAAATATGGGCCACTTCTGAATATCAAATATCTATCTTCCTTCTCTTCAAATAAGAAAGTGTAAAATCCCTTACCACATAATGAGTGAGTGATTCTTTCCTTGATGAGAGGTTTCCAATTCTTGTCGATCCAGAGTGCCATGGATTTGGGAGAGTGCCATATACAAGTGAACTTCCCTACCCGACCATTTTCAACAAGCTTGAGTGCAAGATTTATGGAGCTTCATTGTATTGGAACTGTAGGTATATCATCGATCCTCTTCACGAACTTTGATGTACTAAAATAGAAGAAGCTAAAATAAATACCACACCACGCACATGATGAACACAAGATGTACCTTGGGAAACGCAAGATGGGAAAACCTGACCATAAGGTGAGGACTATGCCTTGTTATTTTCTTCTCATATACCAAATGCAAATACAAAGAAAGATGAACTCACTATGGAGTTGTAATTAACATTGAGGCATGCATGACTGCTACAAGTTCTTCTACTTCTTTGGCTCTGCTCCAATATGCCACTCTCTTGCTCTGTTCAACTATGGAACAACAAATCAATACAACAAGAATGGAACCCCTTCCTTTCCTAGCCACCCAATATTTAACATGTCCTAATATATGTCTAGGGTTAGGGTTAGGTTTTTTGGATGCCCCAATTCCTAATTAGGGTTAGGGTTTTGGACCCTCTAGCATATTCCTAAAATTATACATGTGACTACCCCACATATGTGAGTAATGGGAGTTGGCGTGTCATCCACTTAGTACCATGGTGATTAACAACATAGGTCAACTTGTGGGAGACACAACTTCCTCATATGAACTATGTTTGAGGTGTTCTTTGCGTCGTTGGAAAGCTCTTATTGTGTAGAACAATGTTGAGAGGCAAGGCACTACATCCACAATGTTGAGAGGTAAGGCACTACATCCACAATGTTTTGACCCCAAAAATGGTTGTTTAGTGCCTTGAATGAGCTCTAGAAGTGTTAGGATCCCAAACCACTAAAATACGACCTACCCCTAAAATGGGTCGTACAAGTCAGTAACTCCAATTTTTTCCACTTGTAAAGTACCGAAATAAATGACAAATCATATAATCATCCATTTTGGATCATCAATGATACATATAAAATCAAGCTTGGGGCCATGAAAATGCCAGTGACTTCTAAGGCTTGGTGGGAAGTTCACAACTAGCAATGTGAGGAGCACAGTGAATTCCATCACTGAGCGGGACAACTTCATGAAGACAATACATGACAAATTATATTTGTTGGGAAATTAAGAGGACCAATATATGATATGGAAACAATTATGTCAATGTGATGAGCACTTTTTTGGTAAATAAATTTCATGCCCTTGTGACATGCTTGTTCATCAAGAAGAAGATGAAATTAGTACTCAAGAATTCAAGTAGTTTGCAAAAATGCAATAAAAAATATTGAAGTTTCCGGTCATCTAGGCACTTGTAGATGTAATGTACCAACTCTTATGGTGATCGACACAACCAACTATGCAATGACACCAAGCATGATAAATTGTCCAAGAAGAAGTAGGGTCACGACAATGTTAATGTTAAGGATATAACATGGTTAGAGAATCTCACATGCCAACAATTAACATCTATGAACAAGTAAGTACAAGCACAAGAAGCATAAAACTACATGTATGTGGTACAACACTCAGAAGACATCCAATCTCACTAATAAAGATTATCGTATTCGCAAAACTCTCTTGACACAAGTTATATGTTATCTTGCATAGAATTGAGACAAGAGTAAGCAAATTACCTCCTCAAACACCAAAATCCTAAAAAATTATTCAAAAAGTGTACATAGACTCAATTCTCTCATCAAATACAAGTAAATTGGAGGAAGAACGAGAGCATTCATTCCATAATGAATGTGGGTACATCGACAAC
>ML815789.1:38889-73822 GCA_009831015.1 Picea engelmannii
TGTTGGTCGGGTGGCAGGAGCCTACATTTACCAGCGCATGTGTGTTTCAAGTCGCAACCCTTTATCAGCTAGATATGCCAACTTGTGGCACTCCACCATCAAGAGACGACAAACTGACACCAACGCTACTTTTTACACATACTTGTAGTTCATCACGAAGGTAGTAAAGACTACATTGCACATTATAAAGGAAGCAGTCATGTCCTACAGGGACGTTGCGTGCTTCAGAGCCGACATGCACCATCTATATGTGCAAGCCAAAAAGAATCATGCACGACAGGAGTTGCCAACCAATTAACGGTTGACAATGGAAGAGGTTCACTCCATAATCAGTGACTAGGAGGATGACTGGAAGAATCCAACCAACAAGCCAGGGTCCTCACAAGAGGATGAAGACCAAGGGAAAAGTTTGGAAGAGGAAGAGGATAATACAAATGGCATAGACAAGCACCATGGCCAATCGAAAGTCTCTGAAGCAGGACTCAAAATAAAAGATAAGCAGTCGAAACAAATGAAAGGGGTGCAAAATAAAGCTAAAGTGCAATGTCAAACCCCGTTTTATATTTTGACTGATGATGATATGGATTAGATTGGGTACCTAATCCGTGATTCCACCGAGGAACTCTGGGGGGAGGTTGCAACAAAGCACGGGGGCCAATAGAAGAGGTTCATGATCAGTTAGGAATCCTTCATCATCTCTTAGAAACATCGTGGTTGTGAAAGACCCCGAGACAATGGACGATCCATCCACAAAACCAAGGACAATAGAGGCCAGTGCGTAGACAACCCTAATACAACCCTTAGGAGAGCATAGAACTATACAGGTCGAGGCAGCTACGTTGGAGTTACCAGCGGGCGAATTGCAGGAACAAATTGCGACATTGGGCAACCTTAGTATCGTCGTCTCCAGACTACCCGTCCAAAGGTTTCAAGAACTCCAAGCACAGTTGGTACAAGAGATAAAGCACCGAGGCGACGTCATGCACTGAGACTTAGCCAAAATGAGGGACAAAAGCGCCTAAGTATACACTGAGTATGATACGACCTTGCAACAAAAGAAGGATCTTGAAGGTAGAATGGAGGAAATTATGAGGACAACAAGGGTGCAAAGGAGAGGGAAATGAAATCCCAAAAGGAGAAGGATGACGCGAAAGCTATGGTACAAAAGACGCAGGCCACTATCCAAAAGTTATACAAACAACTACTAGAAGTTCCCCTGGTCATAGAGGCCAATATGGAGGAACAATTGTTGAAAATTGGTGAAGTCATGAAGCGATTCCAAGAGAAAATCTAGGATCTGCAACTACAGAGCACACTTGGCACGCCACCTAAGGTGCGCGAGGGTAGACTGAGGATGATAACGATAACAGTTGCCAGGATTAAGAAATTTGAATATGAATGCACAAGAATTTGCGAAGAAAATGCCAAAGTGTGGGAAGAGCTCATGGGCGACCCAGAGATGAAGGTCGTAGATGCCAAACTACGAGAAGTGCAAGAACATGCCAATGAGGTAGCAGAAAAGGCGACAACATTGCCACCAGTCGAGCAAATGGCAACCATTTTAGCACAACGAGAGGCACGTGTCGAAGTGGAGAGACTCGGGGACCAACATAAGGTCCTTTAGAAGAGACTTGGACCCCGATAGGAAGAAGCGGTCAAGGTTAATAGAGAATTGGCCAATGTACAGGGGAAGGTCAAATAGGACGTGACCAAAACAAATAATAGACTTCAGGACTTGACCGAGCAAGTGATGGAGGAGATCACAGTAAAAGAGGCCACCATTGTCACAGAGGTAGAGGCAGCTAAGGTTGTTGCACAATAGTTCATTGTAGAGTGAAAGAATTGGAAACATGCCTGAGTGGCTAGGGATGAGCCACTAGTGAGTGTTGGGGGCCTGTTGGACAAGAAGTTTTGGATGCAATTTTGGAGAAAAAACCAAGTATGAAGAAATCGTGCAGAAGGAAGAAAGCACATAGAAGGTACAAAGGGCACAGAAGGAAGGAAAGTGCGTAGGATAAAGACAATGCACATGTGGAAGAAGAAATCAAGCGAGCGAGAGGAGAAAGCGCAAAGGACAATATTGCACCTTTCCCAAAATAGAATAACAACAGAAAAATTGCATAAAGAACAAAAAGTAGAAGAAAGCAAACAACCAGATAATTGAAGTTGGCCATGCCATGCATTGTAATGGGTTATTTTTGGGATAGATAGAATAGGGATTTAAGCCCTAGATTTTGGGTATAAATATGTAACAAAATTGGGAGATAGAGGTGTGTGTGTAGAGGAGAGTCAATGTTATGCAAAGGTTATGAATTTAATAGACAATTGGAAAAGACAGAAGATGAATAAATAAAGAGTTTAGAGATGATATTATGTCTTGTGTTCTTTACTTGTCTATGTGTGTTTATTAATGATGCCATACTTCGCAAACTAGATTTAGTTTATGGATTGATTATGCTGCAATGTTCATGAATGACTGTGATAATCTATGTAATAATCAAGAACAAACATAAGCTAGAATAAGGAACAATGATTCACACATCTGCCTCCCTTTCCCTTACTATTGTAAAAGCCTTGTTCTTGCAGCCCCAATAGATACCTCAAGAGTTGAAAGGGCTGGTGTCTTGAGGGTTTGTTGGTCACAGTTGAACCGAACCTTGGGTCTTACAACTCATGCGCAAACCAGAATCTAGCCAACAATGACTCAAAAAGAGAGACTCAACCTTTACACCTATCTTTGACAATTGATTATCACACCATTCAATATCATCTTTCCTTAATCAACTTAAACATAGATTACCTTAATATTCTAATTTCTTCGCATCTTTTTATGTACTCGTACTTTATTTATTTTTTTATTGTAAGATTAACTCGTTGTTTAGTTAATAGTTTTTTTTTAACCAAGGGAAATTGATAACTCATTAGAGTAATATGGGCTAGGCCTAGGATCAAACCTACTAGCTTCCACTACGACCCAAGAGTATATCCAACAACCCGCACGCCGGATATACCAATAACTTGTGACTTAGCAAGAGTCAAGGTGTCCCACCTAGAGGTGTCTACCATTTTGCTTTATCACAACATGCCTACATATCATTTTGTAAGAATTGAACCTGAGTGGAAAGAATAACAAGAGTATATTCAACATCCCGCAAGCTGGATATACCAATAACTTGTGACTTAGCAAGAGTCGAGGTGTCCCACCTAGAGGTGTCTACCATTTTAATTTTATCACAACAGGCCTACATATTATTATGTAAGAATTGAACTTGAGTGAAAAGGACAACAAACATACTACCCAACCACTCAAGCTAAACCCATATAACTTATTTAATTAATACTTATAAACTTAAATCTTTTAATTTTTAAATCGTGAATTATATCTTTGTATACAGATAAGCATTCCATGCTCATCATTTCCAAAAAAGAAAAAAAAGAAAAAAGATTGATTTAATAAATACAAACTTTGAAATGTTAGCATCATGTTCCACTTTTCTATAAATGTTTGGTAATGGTTACCTAACTACTTGTTTTGAGAATGCTTATCAAAAGAGAGGATTGATTTAATAAATACAAACTTTGGAATGAGAATGCTTATCAAAAGAGAGGAATGATTTAATAAATACAAACTTTGGAATGTTAGCATCATATTCCACTTTTCTATAAATGGTCTTTTTTTTTTTGGTAATGCTTACCTAATTACTTGTTTTGAACTTTAGTTAGTTAAGTCATAAGTTTTTTAATTGCTCTATGATTAATTATTATTAATTAATAAAATTATATTATGAAGTTATCAATAAGATTGTGATGGAATAATTAAGAAAGTGGCATGTCAAATCATTGATTGAGATTCAATTTCTTCTTAAAAATGAATAAGTAGTGAATGTTAAGTATGAGTTTAGGAAATGAATAAGTAGTGAAAGCTAAGTATATTTAAGAATGTCTCTTATTATATTTGCGTGCTAGGTATATAGCGAGCGATATCATTTTGAGTGTATATTACTGAATTATTGACTATAAATTTTATTGATTTTTTCAAAGTTAAACATTAGACTTTTAAATTTTATTATATTTTTAAAATATTTAAATTATTTTTCTTTATTGTGATTGGCAGATCATTTGAACCTCTTATTACAAAGGTTGTGTGTGTATGTGAAGGGATATTTAATGAGGTGGCGACTGCATGTGAAGGCCTATTTAATATTATTAAATGTTCTAATTAGGTTCCATGCTTGTTGTCGACGAAAGTTCTTATACGAATATGCATATAATTTTTTAAATATGATGTCCAAGATCAGGATGGAGATGGATCAGGTCCATATCAATATAGGTTGTGATAGCATTAAAGTAAGAAAACAATTTAACTGGTAGAATCTAAGATCCGAGTGTATGTATTATTTTAATAAAATTTTCGTAATAGGGAAAGTAAACAATTTTGAATAAAGATTAAACTAAATGTGATTAATGCATGCTAGTGGTTAATGCAGGCTCAAGAAAAATATCATATTCCATATATAGTATTGAATGCATATGTGCAAATATTGTTTTATTATTACTGCATGGTGGCAGGTATACGCTGCCATGCAATCTTGTTACAATAAACTGAATAAGTAGTGAAAACTTAATATAAGTTTTAGGTAATTTTCTCTTATTACAACATTTTAATCAAGTACGTATGTTTAGTGGTTTAATTATGGACTCAACTACAACATTATTGCTGTGTCTTTAAATTTTACATATTGAGTCATTTGGTATGTAGGTTTATATTTTAATAATAATATTTTAGTTTATATGTATTGCGTTTGTAGGTTATAAAATGTAACTTTTATGTAATAAGTTTATGTCGTTGCTTGGGTTTTGGTGTTTTTTCTTTTCATTTTTATTTTTTTTCTTTCTTAATATAGTTAAAGTTTCATTGGATAGTTCTTCCTCGATATCATTCAGATTTATAGGTGCAATCCAAATGAATAATTTGGATTCACAACAAGCCCTACCCATGATACAATTTAACTAGGTGAGTACTCACAACACATTTTGTTGCATATCCAAATGCATCAAACTTCTATTTCTTGTCACATTCAACATAATCTCAACTCGTGCCTAATCTTCTACATGTAACTAAATCTTCCTCAATGGATCTTCTTTTGGCACCTTCGATATAGCAATAATCATTTAATCATACTTCATCAATGATAGATTCTTGGAACTTGTCAACATAATCTCATCACTGAGACCCTCGACACACTCATCATTCAAGGTTATCAATGTTGACCAAGTTAATGCTAGCTTGAATGATCTACTTGGAAACAAGTGATTGTTTTCAAGATTCACAAAGAGTTTGTTACAACCTAGACTTGTTTTGTAAGTGTGTTAATAATGGCAACCTTGTTTGTTTACTTGTAAAAATACGTAAGCATATCATATGTAAATGAGCAAATACATCATTGTTTTGATCACTAATAAGATTGAGCTATGTCACAATTGTCTTCACATTTATAAGCCACAGTGATTTCTCTACATTGCTTTCATCGACATTATTCTTTATAGTTCATTCTTTTATATATGAAATGGATATATATTTAAGCCAACATGTTATGTTGATTTGTGGTATCTTATTTTGGCTATGTTGTCTATTTAATTTATTGTTTTTGTAATTATGCATATGTGTCACACTTGAGTGCCATTAGCATGATTTAATGTTCCAATTTAATTTTTTCTCCAACATGAATTGCTTCCACTTGGTTGAGTTCTTATTCACAACAACTCATAATCCATCACCACTACTCAACATGACCAACTTATTTGTAGTGCTTGGTGTTACATAAGTCGTGGGCCTATCCAATCTCTCCATGGATTGAAGGCATCGTGCACCCAAGGTAATTGTTCCCACCTTTAGTCCAAATCATTGATATTGGGAGCACAAAAGCTTTTACAAAAGATGAGATTGTATTATTGGGTAACTTTTTTAAGATTGGTATCAATGGGGATTTAGATTCAAGCTCTAATAAATTGACCTTCACCTCCATTAAAGAGCCCAACATAACATGGCACACTAATGAATCATTTTTTTTTAACAAGAAGAGGGGGAATAATTTGATTATAAAAAAGGGGGCTAGAGGCCAACAAAAAATATAGTGGTTCAGAGTTTAATTCTATCGTGATCAAAATTCCCTATAGGAGGGCTACCAAAGAGCCTATCAAAGTCTGTGAATTATTCCCTACATACATAATTTTATAGTGTCTAAGGTACACTATGTAAAAGATGCCCAATATCCTTATGCAAAAATTATACATTTAACAAAATTTGATTACTACTATGTTATCGGTACCATTATTCATTTCCCAGGACTAGTTCATTCAGGTCGAGCTAGACAGGGGTTGTTGGTGGGGAAGAAGCCACCTTTGAATTCTTGGAGCTTGCTTCTTGTTGTGTTTGGTCTTCAAAGTCTTCCAATTGAAGCCTAAGTGCATTACATTCATCCTACAACTCTCTGATTGCTTGTTTTTGGGCCATTGATTCCTCCATGACTGTAGTGAGTTGAGAAGAAAGGCCATTGTACAGGAATTGCAGTTCAATAATTGAGTTTCTTGAATCATCCAACTATGCTTCCAATTGTGCTACTAGGTGAGACCAACGAGAATTTCTAGACATCATTGATAGATATTGATGATATCTAAAGTTTGAAGTCAAGCAAAAGAGCAATGGAAGGATCATGACTGCTCACCAACTCCCCAAAGCGAGAATGAAACAAAATTTGGGGCATGCAACGAATGTAACATGATTGTCGCACGAGTCTGGCCGTCATCTAATCATCATCTACTTCAGTGTTTAAATTTCGACACCATGTCCTCGTCCTTAAGCCCATATATCCACCATATGCAATCAACATCTTGTATACGGCCACTGGAATCACTAAATGAATAAGCTCATCACATAGAGGGAAGTGATGGAAAAATTGGAGGAAGGGTTGATCAAGGCACGAGGGATTTAGTGAAATTTTATGGAGGTGCATGTCTGCCACGCGCCCAAGAGGTGGTAGTGATGAGACTTCTCCAAATGATGCGGGATGGTGGGACGAGATCCCATAGGAATGGAAACTTCTAAAGAGGGGGGGGGGGATCCCTTGTGAATCATCTTCAAAGATTACCCGATTGTTAAAATGGGTATTATGCCTCTTTTAGGACCAAGGGTCCATTGATTTCTTTTCCTAGTGAACAATAAGGAGAGCATGTTATTGACCATGGAATAACTATGTTGTGATGAATCCCATTTACTATGAGTGTTCCCTCGGGCTGTTGGGTGGCATGATTAGCCTGTCTATCAACTTCTTAATTATTTACTCTCAAGACATGGAAGAATTCAATGGTCCCAAGGGTCTTGTTTTCTGAATGAATTCTGGTTATTATGGATCGAAGGTGGAGATTCTTTGGGAATGATTTGTTCCTTGCATAAGAAGTGATTAGCTTAGAATCTCCTATCATTGTGATATTTTGAATCCCTGTGTCCTTGGCCAAGATCAGACCCTGGAGAAGTGCATATGTTTCTGCTTGATTATTTGTTAAATGGCCTATGCTCCATATGAAAATAATATTCAGTCACCCTCCTAGGTTAAACAACACCCCCTCCCGCACCTACCACCCCGGGGTTCGCTTTGGATGCACCATCAAAACTTAGGATGTGATTGTTTCAAGAGGATATCCACTCCTGGAATTCAAAGGGGGATAGATGCAATTGCCAATAAGGTAATTTTAAGGGAGGGGACATTTCAAAATAGTGTAGAGATAGATTATCCACCAAATTCTTTGCTTTTTTGTCCATAAATTGTAGGGAGCTGGAAACATGCTTGTACTGATTGAAGTGTTCTGATAGTAAATTGATGGCCTTGTTTGCAACTGAGGGCAGAGTAGTTTTCTCTTGAACACAAAAATATGTATTCCAGGAAATCCAAAATTTCCAGTAGATGAATTTGAGTAGAGCCAACCATAATCTTTGGAAGAGTGAATTTTGGTGAAAGCATCCTCTGTATTGAGAATGCCACTTGTTGAATAGATTTTCGATAGAGGTGGTTCAAATGACACGAGGATAAAGATCTTGACGAGTTGCTTGCCACACATAATGAGAGAAGGGACATTCTGAAAAAAGGTGAGCAATTGATTCAAGTGAATTTTTACAGAGGACGCACGTAAAAGGGCCATGAAAGCCTCTTTTGGACATATTTTCACTAGATAAGATATTTCCATGTGAAAGAGTCCAACATAAGATATTAATTTTGGGAAGGCTATCCTTGTTCCATATTTGGTTCCAGCAAGGTGAGGAGGGGGGGAGCTGAGATTGAGAAAGCAAGGTATTGAATCCATTCTTTACCGAGTATTCCTATGGACCTCAACCTCTGGAGTCTTTGATTGTCAAAGAAATTGGGCCACAACCTTTAAGCCGAGAGATGAGAATACGAGAGAAATCTTGTAAATGAGGGGGAGGGGAGCCCAAATCCCATCCCAACTAGCGTCTTGAGGATCTATTCCGCAACGAAATGTCATACATAGAGGTTTTCCCTTGATCTTGAAGCCATGCGATTAGGGGAAGAAGATCAGAGTCGTGGCTAAGGGGAGGCTGTCCCATTGTGCTATCTGACTAAAGATGGATGTTTTTACCATTCACAGGAATCCAAGTAAGCTGACATTTGATAAGAGAAATTGAGGTTTTTAAAAGATTTCAGATCTGAGAACCTCCAATAACCTATTACCTTCTTTCACCATTAGTTTTTACCTGATATTAATCTCCAAAGAATTTTGGCACCGAGAGCTATGCTGGAGATGGAAGGATCTTTGATTCCTAGGCCACCACGTTCTTTTGGAGCTCTAACTATATTCCAATTGACTAGATGAAATATTTTGGATTTAGTTCGTTCCCCCTGCTAGAGGAATCTTCAAAGTTCTTGAGTTATAGTAGACTTAATCCTGGATAGGGCCAATAGAGAGGAAAATTGGAAGAATGGGAGAGCAGAGAGGAAAAACTTTATGAGAACTACTCTTCCTATTGGGTTCAGCCAGAAGGAGCTCCATTGGTGGAATTTGGCTTTTATTTTATCCAAATTTTAATTCCATGAGGCGGAAGGAAGGGATTTAAGGTAGATCGGTATGCCTAGATATTTGAAATATTGCCAGTTTCCACGAATGGGAAATTTAAAATATTTTTTATGGAAATAAATGTGTTAGAGCGAGTATGACAAGCATATATTTGACTTTTTCCTTCATTAACAAGCCCTCCTAAAGCTGGTGTGTAATCGTCCATGATATTTTTGAATCTTTTTGCAATGATTGAGGAAACACTTCCCAAAAGGATTATTTCGTCTGCAAATTGAGAATTGTTGATTATCTTGGCCCCTTGTACTATTTTAATGCATGGAATGATTTTTTGTCTTCTTTCTCTGCCTAGTCTTCTGCTCAGAACTTTTGTTGTGAGTATGTATAAGATAGGGGAGAGAGGGCATCCCTGCCTCAAACCCCGAGTGATTCTGAAGAAAGAAGTTGGCCTGCCATTAACAAGGGAGACAATCTAAGGGCAATGAATACAAACAACCACCCAAGAGAGGAAGAATTCATTGAAGCAAAATCTAGTGAGAACCGCCATTAGGAAGCTACATATAACTCTATCAAATGCATTGTCCATATTGATTTTGATGGCCATTCCTTATTCCCCTCTCAACTGACTGGAGTGAATAGCTTCTTGCACCGGGAGGATGTTATCGATCATTTGTCTTTTTTCTATAAAACCTCCTTGATTGGGGGAGATAAGGGAGGGGAGAAGGGGTTAAGTCTATTGTCTATGATTTTGGAAATGATTTTGTATGAGACGTTGCAAAGGTAAATGGAGCAAAATTTGGAGAAGGAGGAGGGATTAAGATCTTTAGGAGTAAGGGAAAAAAGGTGGAGTGGGTGCTTCCCCCGATCTTTGTCGACTTCTAGACGTACTGAAACATTCCAATGAGATCGGATTTGATAATGAACCAACAGTTTTTACAAAAGTGAGTTGAGAAGCTATCTGGCCCAAAGGATTTGTCTGGATTCATACTTCTGACCACTCCCCAAACTTCTGCTTCTATGATGGGATTAAAATTTGAGTGTTGTCTTTAGGTTCGATTAGAGAGGGGATGTCTTGCAAAATTCTCTCGAAAGAGTCGAGATTGATATTGGGATCCTCCTTGTAGAGATTTAGGAAATGTCTAAAAGTTGTTTCCTTGATTTGCTTAAAATCTGTGATTGTTTCACCATTTTTATTGGTTATTTCAACAACTTGGTTTTTCCATACCCTTGCTTTAGCTTCATGATGAAGAAATTTGGTGTTTTTATCACCAACTTGAAACCATAAACTTCTAGATTTCAACCTCCATTGTTCTTCTTCTATTTTTAGGACCTTTTGGAAAGTTTGTAAGGTCTATTTTTCTTCTTCCAATATGTCCAGAGTTACTTGTGTGGTTTCAAGTTTTCTCTTGATAGCTTCCATTTTTTTTAAAGAGTGGCTTTTTCAGATTCTAGATTATTTGATTTGGCTTTGGCACATGTTTTAAGTGCTTCTTTGGTGAGGTTTAGTTTTTTTTCCTAGATTTCGATGGGGGGTCCATTGATCCATTGGTCCTAAGAGGAGGATATGGTTTCCATGGAAGATGGGTTGGAGATCCAAAGAGGGTTGAAACGAAAGGGGATGGGTCTGAAATTAATGGGGTCTGAGAGAAGAGGGGAAATGAGACGATGGTCCAAGCCGGCCCAGGGAAGGATGGAAGAGGAAGGGATGAGGGAATTTTCGAGAATGGCACTGTTGAGGAGAAATCTATCCAGCCTTGTTGCTATATAAACTAGTTCTGATATTTTATTGGACCAAGTGAAATTTCCTTTTGAGGGTTTGATGTCCAATAAATCAAAGAGGGAAATGAATTCTTCCATGAGCAAACCATGTTACCACACACCTTTTATTTACTGCTTAGGGTGGTGTTGAAATCCCCTACAATTATGAAATTATGATTTCTGATTTCAACATGCAAATTTAAGAGGGAAGTACAACATAAATGTTTTTCTTGAGGATTATAGTGCATGTATATATTAAGAATGGAAAAAGGAAAACCTGAAGGTAGGTGAAGGAAATGGATAGAAGCCAATGAGGAAAGTCCTGCTGGCTCTCTAACCTGAATATGTTTGGATCCCAGATTTTGCAAAGTCCCCCCGATGTTCCAGAGGAACTGATATCCATTCCTCTGCTATTTTTCCAGATAAAATCCAATTGTTGAAGGACCTCATAATCCTTCTTTTTGGTCTCCTAGAGAAGGAGGAGATGAGGTTTTTCTAATTTGGCGAGACTTCTAATTATATCCAATTTATTTCTATTCCCCATACCTCTACAATTCCAGGATAGGGCTTTTATCATTTAGAAGATGGTTTGGGGACTCCTCCTTTAGAGGAGTTTGAGCCTCCTTAATTCCTGAGATTCCTTGTTTCCTTTTTGAGAACTTCTTCCATCGTTTTATGTCGACCAAGTTCTTTTTCCTGGTTTGTTTATGCTTCTCTTCTTTGAAAATTGGATCTACACCCTATTTTTTTGAGGTTAGTTTTGGGGATTAGCTACTCTGAGTCATCTTCTGAGTATTATGAGAATATTTCTCCTTCTTTGGGGGAAGAAGGTATGATAGTCTCAAGGTTTATGGGAGGTGGGACTAAGGGGGGGACCTAGGATTAGGAGAGGGTGATATGCTCCACTACATGAGGTTTTGGTTATGTCTAATGTTCCATTTATTCTTCAGGATTTGAGAGAGTTTCATATTTATTCTGAGATATCCGAGGGTTAGGACTGTGAGGGTGGCTCAAGGCTGAGGGTTTTGGACTTGAGGGAGGTCCCTGGTTGGGTTTAGTATTCTCTTGGGGCTGTTGTGTTCCTTGTTTCCCAACCTGTATTTTTCATTTGGGTTGTTTGCATTGCTCGTTTTCCTTAGTAGGGTTGATTTATGGGACATTCTTTGGGCATTTTTTCTCAAAGTGCCCATACTCATGGCAAACTTTGCATTTGAAAGGTAGTTGCTCATAGTCTACCTTTTGCAAGTAAGACCAATTGTCCAGGGTGAGGTTTATTGCTTTTGGAAAACCTTTTTCCAGATCAACTTAGACATCAATCATGGCACATGACTGGAGTCCCTGTTTTGGTTCAGCATGGTCAATGTATTTTCCCAAAGTGTTCCAAATGTTCCTAATAGTTTCATCATTCAAGCAATGGAAGGGGAGATATGGAAGGTGAACCCAAATAGGGACCACTGAGGGAATGCCATTTTTCTAGACAAAATTTTAGGTTCCAGTGGTTAAGATAAATCCCTCTTGAGCCCATAAAATATGGGCCACTTCTGAATATCAAATATCTATCTTCCTTCTCTTCAAATAAGAAAGTGTAAAATCCCTTACCACATAATGAGTGAGTGATTCTTTCCTTGATGAGAGGTTTCCAATTCTTGTCGATCCAGAGTGCCATGGATTTGGGAGAGTGCCATATACAAGTGAACTTCCCTACCCGACCATTTTCAACAAGCTTGAGTGCAAGATTTATGGAGCTTCATTGTATTGGAACTGTAGGTATATCATCGATCCTCTTCACGAACTTTGATGTACTAAAATAGAAGAAGCTAAAATAAATACCACACCACGCACATGATGAACACAAGATGTACCTTGGGAAACGCAAGATGGGAAAACCTGACCATAAGGTGAGGACTATGCCTTGTTATTTTCTTCTCATATACCAAATGCAAATACAAAGAAAGATGAACTCACTATGGAGTTGTAATTAACATTGAGGCATGCATGACTGCTACAAGTTCTTCTACTTCTTTGGCTCTGCTCCAATATGCCACTCTCTTGCTCTGTTCAACTATGGAACAACAAATCAATACAACAAGAATGGAACCCCTTCCTTTCCTAGCCACCCAATATTTAACATGTCCTAATATATGTCTAGGGTTAGGGTTAGGTTTTTTGGATGCCCCAATTCCTAATTAGGGTTAGGGTTTTGGACCCTCTAGCATATTCCTAAAATTATACATGTGACTACCCCACATATGTGAGTAATGGGAGTTGGCGTGTCATCCACTTAGTACCATGGTGATTAACAACATAGGTCAACTTGTGGGAGACACAACTTCCTCATATGAACTATGTTTGAGGTGTTCTTTGCGTCGTTGGAAAGCTCTTATTGTGTAGAACAATGTTGAGAGGCAAGGCACTACATCCACAATGTTGAGAGGTAAGGCACTACATCCACAATGTTTTGACCCCAAAAATGGTTGTTTAGTGCCTTGAATGAGCTCTAGAAGTGTTAGGATCCCAAACCACTAAAATACGACCTACCCCTAAAATGGGTCGTACAAGTCAGTAACTCCAATTTTTTCCACTTGTAAAGTACCGAAATAAATGACAAATCATATAATCATCCATTTTGGATCATCAATGATACATATAAAATCAAGCTTGGGGCCATGAAAATGCCAGTGACTTCTAAGGCTTGGTGGGAAGTTCACAACTAGCAATGTGAGGAGCACAGTGAATTCCATCACTGAGCGGGACAACTTCATGAAGACAATACATGACAAATTATATTTGTTGGGAAATTAAGAGGACCAATATATGATATGGAAACAATTATGTCAATGTGATGAGCACTTTTTTGGTAAATAAATTTCATGCCCTTGTGACATGCTTGTTCATCAAGAAGAAGATGAAATTAGTACTCAAGAATTCAAGTAGTTTGCAAAAATGCAATAAAAAATATTGAAGTTTCCGGTCATCTAGGCACTTGTAGATGTAATGTACCAACTCTTATGGTGATCGACACAACCAACTATGCAATGACACCAAGCATGATAAATTGTCCAAGAAGAAGTAGGGTCACGACAATGTTAATGTTAAGGATATAACATGGTTAGAGAATCTCACATGCCAACAATTAACATCTATGAACAAGTAAGTACAAGCACAAGAAGCATAAAACTACATGTATGTGGTACAACACTCAGAAGACATCCAATCTCACTAATAAAGATTATCGTATTCGCAAAACTCTCTTGACACAAGTTATATGTTATCTTGCATAGAATTGAGACAAGAGTAAGCAAATTACCTCCTCAAACACCAAAATCCTAAAAAATTATTCAAAAAGTGTACATAGACTCAATTCTCTCATCAAATACAAGTAAATTGGAGGAAGAACGAGAGCATTCATTCCATAATGAATGTGGGTACATCGACAACATCTCCACTTCATTATTGAAAATGAAAGTAAAACATGTTAGAAAATGTTGTAATGTTTCTTAGTGATCACATTTATTAATACACTTAATCCCATTATGATAGAAATTGTAGCATTTAAAGCCATCATTTATTAAGGTCCTTCAATGGGTCATGCAAATGGCTATTTGTTACTCAAGACAAACATCCAAGTGACTTGGTAGGTGAGATTTTATTATCTCACATTTATTAAGTGTTCTTCTCATTGTCAATGATCATCTATTGAAGAAGTCTTGAGATCATTATCTATCAATTTGGTGTGGATCATCGATTGAGGTGGCTTAATGTATAATCTTGTGCAAGGTAGTTCAATGTACAACTTTGTACAAGGTGGTTCAATATAGATCTTGACGTGAATCAACGTTGAAATATATGCTCGAGGGGTTTTTAAGGCTTTATTATAGAAGGGTTTGGGATTAATAAAGGAGGTCTTTGACAATGTATTATTTCGAGGGGTATTGAAGGCTTTATTGTAATAGGGTTTGGGATTAATAAAGGAGATCTTTGACAATTTATTATTTTGTTGTAGATTCTAGAGGTTTTACCACTTCAAATCTTAGTGTTATTGTCTCTTGTATTATATCTCTTGATTTGTTGCATATTAACGGTGCATGTTCATGGGAGATTAGATTATTAACAAATTTTGCTCTATTTATTGTATAACATGGTGTCAAAACATTTTTAAATGTAGTATTAGAGCTATTGATATACTATCCTTGGATTAATATTTTGAGAGGTTGTAAATTTGATAACTTCGAGATTAGCAAGGTGCTCTATAACCCAATATGGGGGAGATGTTGTCACGTTAGCGTTATGTTATATAAAGTTACATAAACACAATTTAAAATCGGCTCAATTAAAAAAAAATAATAAAAATAAAAATAAAGTCGACTTGATTAAAAGAAAACAATTACAAGCACCATTACACACACATATATATATTAAGTACTTAAGTACTTACATATGACATCGTCTAAAATATTAATTCCTTCATATTGAATGATAATAAAAAGAATTGCACCTTAAGAAATTTGATCCCTCTAAGTGCTTGATAGATCCAGATTTAAGATGGATTTACAATGGTCTAGAGCCATTTGTGTCTTTTTAAAATTTTTGAAGGTATCCACAGGAGGATCTTTTTTTTTAAAGAAGGTTCATCTGGTAAAGCTCCGACAAATATGTCAGTTGGGTTTAGCTTGGGTGGTTGGGAGGAATGATTGTTATCCTCCCTGCTTGGGTTCAATTCCCATAAGTGACATGCTGAGCTCAAAATGATTATATTGTTGTCATGGCTTCGAGCCCTGTTGTTGATTGGCCATGTGCCCTGGAGATTCTAGGGTTTACCATGGGTACCGTCCTCAAAATGAGGGGAAGTACTTGGGGGTTTTCCTCGGGCTCTGTAACCTGAAAGAAGAAAAAATCCAACAAAGATTCAAAGGTTTCAACACCATTTTTTGTAAAGTCTAAAGGGTTTTGGTGTCTTTGTAGTGCATAAACTCTCAATGGTTAGTTTTGTGTTTATTTTGATTTAAAGGTATATCTTGCATTAGAAAATTTGTGTTGCATCCACTAAGGACTAAAGAATTGAAGTTTAAAATTCCTACATTTTGGACTCCAATGTGCTTGAAATCGCCTCTCAAAGGCAAAATAGGAAAATACATTTTCTCAACAAACTATACTAGATCAAACTAAGAAACTAATACCATGACTAGATCCCACACACAATATTAGGGGGTCTTTGTTTTGTGTTTTTTTTTTTTTTTTTTNGTGTGTGTTTTAATTATTTAGTCATTTTAACTATCAAATCTCATTCTAAAGTGTCATACTATTTTACAAAAAAATTATTTATAGAAAATTTATATTTTTAGGAAAATATAACCTAAAAATTTATATTTTTGTAAAAGTTCTGGGCTTAAAAGCATGACATGGCAAGGTGATATGTCAGTGTGTAAAGGTGATGTGGTAATGTCACATGCCAACATGTGGTGAGTTTGAAAATTTTAATTTGACACTATTTGACCACGTGTTTGCCACTAAACTTTGGAGGGCTATAACTTTGTCATTCAACTTCCATTTGAAGCAATTTTTTTCATGTTGGCTATATTTTGGAATACTTTCCATGGGTGCAATAAGATTTGGAAAATTCTTGCATATGTGATTAATGATTTTTGGGTTCTCTAAAAATGGCCTTTATCATAGTAGATGTGCCTAAGTTGTATGGATCTAGCTATAAAATATAGAAATAAAGATGGTTGATGAGATCAAAGAAAACTACTTGTGGCAGTTAGTCAATGGGAACATCTAAAAGCCTACATCTTGGTGCAGTTAGTCCTTTGGGAATAGAAATGCAAACACACTAGAAGCCTCATTATTTTATTTTATTTTAACTAGAACATAAATTTATATTATATAAAAGATTATTTGCGTGTTGATCTAAAAGATTGTTTTAAAGTCTTAAAGTCAACCCCACGAGGATAAAACCCCCTTGCATTTTTAAAGAGGTGGTACTCCTCTATTTAAAATTTGCATGCAAAAATATAAACAATGTCTTAGAAGGATCAAGCTTATTCAAAAATAAATATTCATATGAAAGAATACCTAAGATAGGAGGAGGTATCTTTTTTTTTTACAAAAATTGTTTTTATTTTTTTTAATTTTTTTTAATTTTATATATAAAGGGCGCGATTGGGGTCGCAAAGTACAAAAGAGGGTGTTGGTATAGGAGACTACCTACAAATTTTCATCAAAATCTTACTACAAAGAGTTTTCCACAGATTCTACTACTGTAATCTAGCCTTATCAGACTTACCAAAACAAAACTATCTCCCGATAAGATTAATTTACGCCATTTTTACAAAATTGGGAAAACCTTACCGCTCTGGTTATATACGATCTTCCTCTGAACCTCGTTCTTCTTCTGGCGGTGGTTCCAGAGCTACATTCAGGTCGGGCAGAACTGGGTCTGCCCCGCTCCCAGTCTCCTCATTTTGACTTTGCTCTGTAGAATTATGTGTTTTGGCTTCATGCATTGCTTCCATTTGTTTTCCTTGACGTCTAAGATAGTTGACTTTGTCTTGTAGCTGGTTGATTAGGGTGTGGTGCTGTGCCAATGTTTCTAGGGTGAAGTTTAATGTGGAGCTATGGGACTCCAATCACAGTGCCAATTTTTGTGTGGTGGACAAGTTGTCTTCCACCAATTCGTCCTCCAACCTCTCATGACCTCATCGTTGAGCCATTTTAGCAGACAATCTTGCTATTGTAACCTTCCTATGTTTGCTATTGGAACCTTCTTTTGCACTATCGGTCGTGCTGCTGGATTTTGTGTATCTTTTGTAGTGCCCATCTCTATAATTTCCTTTATCAATACTGCATTTTGTTGTGCCTCCTCTATCTATACTGACGATGAATCAACCTAGAATTGTATGGAGCCTTTCATTATTTCCATAGAGAGTTCGTCATTTAAGCATCCTCTGTTACAACCTTTGGACAAACCAATGACTATGTTGATCCCTGGGTGGTCATTATTTGATTTCTCCCCTGCTTCACCACTTATGTTGGATTTTCTCTGAACTCAGACTACCTCTTCTCTTTAAATTCCCTTCCCAAGACAAACACCGCATTATCAGATTCTTCTTTAGCTGGCAAAGATAATGAATCGGGCTCTGGCCATCCCAAATTCCTCTTGTGGCTAAGAACAGAGTTTGTGCATGCTCAGAAAATGAATGACACTTAAGTGGAGATGCGACAGGTATTGCCAACATGCGCTTATTGTGGAGCATGGCTTCAATCCTTTCACAAGCCTTCTTCGCGAGAGAAATTAATGTGGAGGTGAGGGAGCTAGAGACTAGGTGGGCGTGGAGTGATGATTGCAACAGGTTCCCACAGAGTATGAACTCCCTACAGACCAAGAGATCCATATACATGTACTCGAGCCTACTAGCTCCCACAAATGAGAGGATGCTCAAGTACATAAATCCCCCGAGCTTGATGCTCGACTTACCTATAATACATTTTCGCTGACTCACCGCGTGGGAGTGGGTGCCAAGTGGAGTGTAGACCAAAGGGGGTTGAGGCATTAGAGGGAGGCAAGAAATAGGAGCCTTCCTAGGATTTCCATGTGACTTGGACCTCTTCCTATAGCTAGATTAGCTTGTTCATATGCTATCCCATTTTTTATGCGTCGGATATGGTAAAAGGTAGAGTGCATGGTAGATAACATATCTTTGATTCTTTCTATGAGCCTTTTCAACTTTGTATTCTTCAGGGTTTTTCTTTTGATGAAGTACCAAATTATGTTCTTGGAGTCCCCTAGAAAGATTAAATGGTCGAGATGTCGTTCCTGAGCTAGAAGAGCTCCTTGGAAGAGTGCATAGGCCTCTGCTAGATTATTGGTGGTTATGCCCAGATTCCACGAGTAAGTTAGTAATCTTTGTCCTCTAGGGCTGAACATAACCCCTCCTGCACCTGCCTCCCCTGAGATAGGAGGAGGTATCTTATAAAAGGAAAGTATTTACAATATGTTACATAATTCGTAAACCAATATAGTATGAAAATAAACATGATGACATTTCCATCACAACATTCATTAAGACATAACACAATATCCAAGGAAAAGAGACAAGAAAATATAGTCTACATATGGTAGAGAACGTTACATGATTATTTCACCAAGAACAAAAAATATTATGATAGATACACATTTGGAATCTCACACTTGAAATCGAAGTCTTTGAGATTAGAGTAATGTAATATCCCAAAGTAAGTTCTCTGAGAACCTAAAAAATAATATAAGTCTTTAAATATACAAGGTAAATGCCTTGAAAATAAAGATTTTCCTTTTCCCTTCAAAGAGGACCGGGATGGGGCTCCTGCAGACCATGAAATGAAAAGACCTGGAAGACATAAGGAAAACAATCAAAGATCAACCTAGGTTTCACAAATTACTAGGAAATGGAAGGAAATATGACAAATGATTGTAGAAGAAATATAAGAAGGGGAGGAACAAGGCTGTTTCTTGACTCACTGTGATGGAAAGTTTTTTTGAACTTGTTACTACCTTGGAGGTTCCTCTTTTGAAGATGCTTGTTGTTGTTGAGGTGGCACAACCACTGCAACTATTTCTTATTGATCTAGCTCGGTAATTTTGATTAAAGATTTTCTCAACCAATCTTCAATATATTCCCTCGTGGGGGCCACCATGATCTCATGCCTTGTCTTTATCTCGAACAATTCATTCTCCATCTCTCTCAAGTCCATGCCTAGTTGATGCAATGTGTCATCTACTTCATCATTTCTATTGATGTATATGACTAGCCATATTTCGACTTCTTCTTCGGAGAATTCAATTGATTCGGTGAACTCATTTTCCCATGCAACTTTCAATACATTAAGTTGGTCTAAAAATTGTTCTTTTGATGAAAGTGTTGTATCCATTAATAGGTTCAACCCATCAATTTCTTTCGTGAGATCAACCAACTTAAAGAATAAGTCACCTTTTTTGTTCTTTAAAGCATCTAGCTCACTTATCATTTCTCTCAAATTCTTTATTCTCTTCAATCAACATGCATTAATTTGTTTCATCTGGACATTGGAAGGAAGCTTTTGCTCTCTTCTCTGGATATCACTTAATCTTGAAACTTTGGTAGAGAATGTACCCACAACGCCCTTGTATAAACCTTCATCATTCTCCATATCCTTCTGAATATACTCTTTGAAATTCGTAATTCTTGTTGCAAAGTTGGTGGAACTCTGTGAAAGTTCCCAAATTTATTGAATCAAATCTATTCTTTTCTGGATCCCATCTCCTACATATTTTATTATTGCTTATAGTAAACTCGATGAACCTTTACATTTGTTACTACTTTCCAGGAAATGTTCAAAAGTGAGTGTTGGCTAAATTATGTTCAAAGGTTATGGAAACAAAGGTCTTGGAATTAAGGCTGCTTCTAATTCCTTTATTCTTTGTTTTAATTCCGATTTTTCCATTTCCATAGTATTGATAGACTGTTTCAGGGCTTCTCCAATTGCATCATGGAATTGCACAAATTTTGATGATGCGACTCATCAGAATAAATTGTTGATTTCCATTTCTCTGCTAACTTTTTATTTTTTGCATTAATTTTTTTAGTTAGCAATTATTTGGACACTCGATTGTAGGCCACGTGGTGCAAGGTTACATACTCCTCTTCTAACATCTTTGGTTCCTGTGTAACTTGGGCTTCGACGATTTCTCAGGTTTCCAATATTCTTTGGTCAGACTAACTGGGTTCTTCGATAAGATCATCCACATCCATAGCTCGTGGGATTTCTTGGTTTTCAAGTATGCCTAACCCCGTTGTTTGTGTATTCCTTTTTCTTTTGACAGAAGCATATACAATATGAGATTTTTCAAAGTTTTTTCTTGGTGGTTCCTTATCACCACCATCGTTTGAACTTTCAACTGATATTTTCCTCATCTCTATACCACTGCTTCTAGGTTTTGTTCTTACCAGAGTACTCTTTTGAGATACGACCAGTGAATTGGGGTTTCTATCCACTACTTCTCTACCATGTTGTCGATATCCCTCATTTGTATTGATCGATTCTTCCATGTCATTAAAAGCATGGTTGACTGAAACTTTAGAGATATTCAAATTATCTCCACCCCCTTCTTTAAACTCCTCAATTTGGGTGAAATAAGAGGAATAACCAATTGAAGACATATGCGTAGTAAACATATCATTTGGATCAAAACCCTCAACAAATTCAACTTCGTGTAGGTCGAGCTGGTCAAAATGACTAGCGAGTTCATCCAAATGGGATATGTGTTTCATAATAATTTCTCCAATTTTCCAAGGGAGTGGTATGAATTGTTTTTTTCTTCTCTTGTTGAAGAAGTGAGCCTAGGTCTTATATTGCCTGCAAACTTCCACAACAAAATGCAAGTTTGGTACATAAAACAGGAGAAGGAAAGGATTTCATTCACATCTAAATAACCTTATGACACTAAAATCTTCAATGGTTTCAAAGACTCCCTTCCTCACGAGGAAGGTGGTAGCTTCGAGTGATAATGTTGACGTATTAGGGCCAAAGACTAGTCTTTTGAACTCTGAGATAAAATTATTATGAACTGGGTAAAAATTATACTGAGCTTTGTGTCTCCACAAGGACGAATACAAGGAAAAGACTAGTTCCATCTTAGAATCAACGCTTATTTCCCTTGGCAAGTCCTTAAACACATGACAATAGGCTATGGCGAAAATAAGATAGGACGTCAGATAAAATCTCTGAGTATTTTTCAAATTGATTAATTGAAATGAGATTTCACTAGAAATGAGGTGACCCCAATTTATGGTTGCAGTCTCATGCAAGGCGAAATGAAAGGCATAGATAATATTTCTTGGTACAAAAATTGTGGATTCTAGACCAATAATACGAGTAAATATCCAGGCAAATTCCTTGTAAGGGTATTTCAAGGAACTTACCTCAATCTTGGAAGAATTAATGATATTGTTTGGGTCGACTAGATAACTACTAAGAAAGTTTTCTCCTCCTTTATGATGTTTGAGAAATTCATTAGCCTCTTCGCCTTTGAATCGCATGGTGGTCATGGGGAGCCGCAACATTTTGGTAAACACTGAAGGAGCCAAAGCGATAGGCTGTTGTCCTTGGAGCTGGACTATTCTCTTCTCTGAATTGAATTTATCTGCACAACATTGAATGAGCTCTTTGAAATTTGTTACCTTTGGAACACAACCAGCAAGGGCTATGCCTAAATTCCAGATCATGTTTGTCTTTTTCTTGGCCGGAGGAAGGGCCTTGTAGTAGTTGTATGCTTGCGACCATTGGATATATTAATCTTCATGCCCAAGTGTGTTTAGTGTATTTTCGCAATACAATTTCTTTCTCTTACTTGACGTTATTTTCTCTATATTTTAGTTTTGGCAATAGGTGGCGCTACTGTCGATATTTATAGCTTGACATGTTAGTTATTATTTAATAACCATGTATTTCTCTAATAGTTTAATCGTTGAAGTTCTTATTTCAAAGTTGTCAGCATGCACGACAAGATTTTCGAATTTATTACAAGGTTTACAGGATCTTTGCTAAATTAATAACGACATTATGTCTTCACAAGCGACCGGGGGGGTAAATGTGATGGGAAGTGGTGATGTGATGTAGTATGCAGGATTCCAGGTCTATGGGCATGCGGGTCTACGAGCATAAGAGAATGAAAAGGTGAAAATGAAAGTGCCATGCACCTGAAGTAAGAAAGTTGACTAAGTATGGGAGATGGTTGTTTTGTGGGTCACAGAGGTAAGAGGTATATTTTGTAGAATGTGGGATTGTGGGTCTACAGGTACGCGGGTCTATGGACACAAGAAAAAGGTAAATGAGATGGTTAGTCATCTCGCATCTTCTTTTCAAGAAAACAACTAAGTATGAAAAGGTAAAAGAAGAGGTGCATTTTGGAGGACGCAAAGGAAAGAAGTCCAATTTAAGGGTGGCATGACTCTCGATCTACGGACCTAGGGAGATGTAGGTATGGAACATGTCGAAATCTTGCATCACTACTCCCACATCACTAGAAAAATGACCAAGTGTTGGACGATTTGAAGAGGGGAAAATAGAATGAGTATAATACACGGGCTTGTGGGTGTATAGATCTAAGAATTCGATGGTAGTGTGACCCGTAGTCCAAATTCTGAAAAGAAAAATAAACTAAGTAAGGGAAATCAAGAAGGAAAGAAAAACAAATGGAATTTTTTTAAGGATAAGTATGTATGTGCAAATATTTACAAAAAAAATGTGGATCAACACTATGCTAAAGCTAGCAGCGTTGACAGTCCCAATATTCATTAAACTTCCACAAAACAAGACATATTTTTAAGTTGACATCTAAAGACAAAAGGTTTCCTTCTAGATGAGAGTTCCAAGTATTCATGCTAGTATCCTACCTAACGAATTGATACAAAATATAAATAACTTTAAAGAACATTCATATTGGTTTAAATGTGAACACTGGCTTGCT
Organism: Picea engelmannii; assembly: GCA_009831015.1. Classification (NCBI taxonomy): domain Eukaryota; kingdom Viridiplantae; phylum Streptophyta; class Pinopsida; order Pinales; family Pinaceae; genus Picea; species Picea engelmannii. The sequence continues at coordinate 62,216 of ML815789.1, forward strand.
CTTCCTGCCCTCATCGGAGTGAGGAGGGTTTGCACCTTCAATATCCATGGGTGCTTGATTCTGGAAAGTTGTTTCAACTTCAATTATGCTTGCTTGTTTCAATCTTTGAGTACCATGATTGTTAGAAGCAAGGGGGAGAGAATCCATGTGTTGTGATATAACCAAAGAGTGGATTCTTATACATTCAATCTCTAGTGAATCTATTTGGTGCTTCTGAAGGAGAAGTACATTCATGTAATTAACATTCTACGTTATGTTGGCCTATTCCAACTTTGCTACTTTGGAGAAGATAATCAATAGAGTGTTGTTATTGGCATGGTTGATTTCTTTATGCCTATGGAGAACCTGCTATAATTCCTTGAATTCATCATTTTCCATGACCATTCATGCTTCCTCTGCCACCTAGGTACGAGTCAAAGGAAATTTGGACGCTAAAATGTGAAACCGAGAGTTATAACACCAATAAAAGAGAAAATCCCAAATTCCACTGCTCCAATAAATATAATTTTTTTTTTCCACAGAAAAAATTCGTAATTTCATTAAAGTGGTACAAAATTACTTTTGTAGATATATATTGACTATGAAGAATATTCACATATATATTGTCTTGGTGGAGTCACTTCCATTGCTAAAAGTTTCAACAAAAATAACAGTTTTGACATAAAGCCAAAAACCCTCCTTTCCCACATTTCACATACTGAGACCCAGTTTCTTACATACCATATACATTAAACAAAACATGATTCTTATATATCTATTTACAATTATGTGAATATAGGTAAACCCCATTTTCTTGCTAAGAGTTGCAAGAAGAGCATAAGCTCTCCTATTGTAGACCATCCTAAAAAGGTCCTTGGTAATCAAAACTGTCCCCTGCTGAATGTTCGGTTATGTGCCAGCAGCCATAATCTAACTGCAAGGCTTCTTTGGAAAGCCTATCAACCATTTTGTTCCGCTCCCTGTAGATGTGAGAGAAAGATGTAGAGTCAAAAGTAGTGATAATCCTCAGAACTTCCTCAAGAATAGGCATAAGATGAGTAATATGACAACTTTGAATTCGGTTCACCCAATTGATGACCAATAAGGAATCCCCAAAAACCTGTAAATTTTTGCAACCTTTTTCCACAAAAAATAAAAGCAACAGTTTTAAAGCCACGATCTCAAAGAAATTGTTTGTACCAGTACCCAACCCAACCCTGTGTAGAAAAAAATGATGTACATAAAAGTATAAACAACCACCAGCCCCACAAAGTAAGTGATCTCCTGAGGCCGCCCCACAAAGTAAGTGATCTCCTGAGGCCGCCCCATCAAAAAAATCTCAAGGTCGCCCCTTGTCAATCTGTTCCTCTTGAACTTCTCGAGCGTTTCCAAGACCTACCCTAACCATCGGTTTTAAGTATGCAAGGATACCAAGGCAATTGATGGCCACATAGAGTGGCGACTGGATCTCATCCCGAAATAACGAGGAGTTCCTAGCGAGCCAAATCCCCCATGCAACAATAAAGGGAAAGGCCTTGAGATCCTGTGAAGTCCTCAACGAGAGCCAACCCTCCAAGGCCTCTTCAAAGGATGCCCCTTGCCAACCACCAACAGAATTGTTCAAACTGTTTACTTCCGCCCAAACTGAAGTGGTAAAAGGACATCACATAAATAGATGGTCAAAAATCTCTTCATGTTCTTTACATAGCGAACTTTAGCTCGGTCCATTGAATTTTCTCTTCTGTAGATTTTCCCACGTTGGAATTTTGTTCTCTAGAATAGACCATACCAGAATTTTCCCTTTAGTTGGGCATCTTTATTTCCAGATTTTTCTCCACCACCTCTTTGCGTCTTGTTGCAAGAGTTCAGTACTTAACTGTACATAACCATCTTTTGGGGTGTATACCCCTCCCGAATCCCCATCCCAAAGGAGTTCATCATCCCGATCAGACAAACGAATATTTTCTCTCATGAGAGCACTGATATATTGGTCCCAAGTAAATACATCAGCCCTAACTAAGCCTAGCGTTCTCCCGTCTTTCCAACCTTGGTGCCAAAGATTTGAGGTGAGAGGTTCCCCAACCTATTCTAGATAGAAGTACCCCTCTCGATCCAAAATTGAGCATAATTCTTCAAGGAGTATGTGCTCTCTAGAGCTGCCTGCCCAGGGGTCGCGACCAATCCCGAGCAAGGTTCTAGAACCAACTCGCTAGGCTAAGCCATTCCCAACCTCTTCAAAATCATTTACTACAACCTTCTACATAACAAATATCCATGTCGCCTGAAGTCCTGGGTGCCTGAGCCACTCTAACAAAGAGAGTGGAGCCACGTATTTCTGAATGACTACTTTGGTCCAAAGATTTTTTGTGGAAATCAACATCCACATAGATTTTGCTGCTAATGCTTTAGAAAATAGGAAAATATTCTTTAATCCCCAACCCTCAAGAGCTTTCGGTTTTGCAATTCTCTCCCAGCGGACCCATGGCATCACCCAATTCTCCTTCTTTCCCCTCCACATATAAGAGAAAGACATTTTTCTATCTTTTTCCAGAATACCCTTTGGAAACCAAGAGAGGGACATCCAATAAACTGGGATTGCCTCTAGTACCGACTTGATCAATACTAATCTCCCCTCCCTAGACAACCATTTATTATTACTCCAAACCTTCAATCTTTTTTCCAATTTTGCCAAAATCCACATCCAGTCAGTCTTCCAATAATCATTGGGTTTTAAGTGAAAACCTAGATATTTCGGTCCCACGTCTAACCCCTGCATCTGGAAAGGGAGATGATCCAAGAAGTGTTGAATAACATCTGCCTCAACCAGAGAGAAGATAATACTAGATTTATGTTCATTAACCCGCATACCATATGCTCTTTTGAATAGGGTGAGACCCTCAATTAAAATGTCAGCTTCTCACTTCGAGCCATCTCAAAATATTAGGATATCTTCAACAAAGAGTAAGTGTGTGATGAACAACCCATTAAATTTTTTTATACCTGTGAATCTCCCAACATTTCCCCCCCCCCACTAGAAAACGACTGAGCCCTTCTGCGACTAAGAGGAAAAGTAAAGGTGACATAGGACAACCTTGTCGCAGTCCTCTTTCCACTTAGAAAAAAGGAGTGGCTGAACCATTGAGGAGTATGGAGAAAGAAACCAAATTCATACAACCCATCACCCAATTGGTAAAATCCAAACCAATCCCTAGATGTACCAAGAACATTCTTATATACATCAAGTTTACCCGATCAAATGCTTTAGATAAGTCAATTTTCACCATAGCTCCTTTAAGCTTCCTCAATTTTAAACTGTGAAGGCCTTCTTGAGCTACACCAATGGCCTCATGGATCTGTCTTCCCTCCAAAAAACCAAACTGCTCACAAGAAATTTGTTTAGATAATATCTCCTTCATCCTTCTACTAATTACCTTTGAGATAATCTTGTACAGACAATTGCATAAAGAAATAGGCCAAAAATATTCAAAGGAGGAGGGGTTATCTGACTTTGGAATGAGTGCTATGAAGGTAGAGTTTATAGGATTATGAATGTGATCATTCACCCTTGATTCCTCAACCACCTTCAGAATATCAGGTCCAATTACATCGAAGAAACCTAAATAAAATTCAATAGGCCAGCCATCAAGCCCATGGATTTTCCCTTTTTGGAAAGAGTGGAGAAATTCTAGCAGTTCTTTTTTAGTTACAGGTGCCATTAAGGGCCCAAATTCAACCTCCTCTACAAATCGGGGAAATAATCGAGCCACCTGAACAATTTTTGCAATAGATGAACCCTCCTGCATTTTAAAGACATCACTGAAATGTTGAGAACCTAGCTTGGCCAAGCCTTCAAAAGAAGATACCTCCTCCCTAGCCCGATCCCTTAAGCCCCAAATGGTATTATCCATTTTCCTACCTTTGGCAAAGGCTTGGAAAAACTTAGTGTTCTCATCACCACATGAGAGCCATAAAGCATGACTCTTTAGTCTCCATAGAGCTTCTTTTTCTTCCAGTAAAACCCTCTGCCTTTCTATAAACCACACAATAGTTCTTTGGCATCGAGACTAGAGAACCCCTTCCCTAACCCACCATGGAGCTCCGATAGAGTAGATTCAATGTCTCTCAACTCTTGATCATCCTTGAGATTTTTCTCCCTATCCCAACCCTTAGTCACTTGTTTCAACCTTTTGAGATTCTCCACAAACTGGACCGCCGTAGGCAACTGATTCCCATCCACTATTGGAGACCACAATCCCCTCACTAGCTCTTGAAAAGAGGGGTCTAAGATCCATCCCTCAAAGAATTTAAAAGGGCTCAACACCCTCCTGCTTCTATCCCTTAGGTCTAACATGATCGGTAAATGATCAGATTCCCCGCCAAATGCAACCCATTGTCGAACCAACTCAAAAGAATCCAGGAACGCCTCTGCCAAGAGAAATCTATCCAAACGCTTAGCCATGCGGTCATCCCCAACCCTTCTATTGAACCAAATGGGGGTTGGTTTTTTAGGTTCAACGTCCACCAAGCCCACCTAGTCCAAAAAATTTAGAATGAAATTGGTTAAGGAGTCTAGGGCAGCCCACTGCCCCCACACCTCCGAGGCCCCTAAAGAGAAATTAAGATCTCCTCCAAGAATAAGATCCTTATCCCCGATCCACTCGTAGTCATCTAAAGAATTCCAGTATCATTGATGATCTTGATAAGGCCCATATACATTGATAATTGTCAAACTATGCCCCAGATCAACAAAGAAAATCGACAGACCAATACCCGAAGCGAACCCCCAAACACTTGCCAAGTTACAATTTTTTTTTTCTAGCTAGTGGCCAGGCCCCCAGAATGGCCCTTGGCATCCACTGCTACAAACATCCATCCCAGAAAAAAGGATTCGAGAGTCTTTACCATTGGAACACTATCCCCTAAAGTTTATTGTAATAAAATAACATATGACGAATTTAGTTCCACCAGCCTTAGAAGAGACGATTTTTTCGTCGGGTTCGCCAATCCCTGACGATTGAATGATAGGACCCTCATGAGGTAACTACCTCATGGGGTTTCTTTGATCTAAGCACCCAAACAATATAATATTTCCTTCCCGAAGACAAATCAATCTTGGCTTGATCTTGTGCTAAGAGTAGATGTGATTTCCGACCCCTTCCTTTACCCACTGAAATAGTCCGAGGAAAAGGTCCTAGTCCATGGCCATTCGAAACCTGGGCACCAGCTGCCAAGAGCTCCCCCTTGATCACCGACCTACTTATAAGGTGATAACAAACCTTACAATCTTCCGAGGAGGAGTCTGTAGAAGCAGAGGGGGTGGCTAAGAAGGAGGAGAGAGTGGGAGGGGGAACCTCGACAGAGGGGGACGGGGATGAAGAGCAAGAGGAGAGGTCATTATCAAGAACCACGACACCCACCTCTTGTAAGGAAAACTGACCAAACAAAGGAAATACCTCAGATGACGAAAATCCCCCCACCCTCCCAAAGTTCAAAGAATTCATGACCAGAGAGGGCGAAAAAACCAAACCACTAGAGTATAAGGGGCATGAAAGAGAAATCAAACGGGCCATAGAATTACCCTTCCCACCATTTTTCAAGAGAGTACCCACACCATTCCCAACCACACTATCAAGCTCCATAGTTGTAAAAGGAGAAGAAGCAAATAATGAGACATCTAGTAAAGACTTACCCGAGAAATTCTGCTCTCGGCAGAGAATGTCCTCCAAAGCTGACGAATGTTTTCACCCTGCAACATTAAACGAGCCAATTCCTCATCCCAAGATACCCCAATTTCCTGTGAGAGAACCTTTTACATCCTTGTTCGCAGATGAATTCCCCAACCCCCCCTTATTCTCTCCGACAACGAACTAATCCTCCATAGACTTCCTTGAGGGAGAGGAAGGTGAACTAGAGCCTTTGGCTTTACGGCCGTTCCCTTTGAAACACAAGGGACATTCAACAACTCCATGTTCGTAAACGTGACATCTGTGACACCGAAAGGGAATCCCTTCATAATCCAGGATTTGGACAAACGTATCAGCCACCGACTCAATCATTATCTCCTGTAGTAAGTCCTTTCGCAAGTTAAGCCTGACCATAATCTGAGCCACTAACATATACCCAGATCTTTCAAAGGACATATCTGCTTCTAAAAAACTCCCTAGCATATTGCCAATGGCAGCAAAGCATTGTGGATTCCAGAACTGCATTGGTAGACCCGAGAACCTGACCCAGATTGGTTCTTCTTTGATCTTTTCCTTCTTTGCATCAAAAGAAGGGGTCCATCGCTTAAGGGTATTGGGTGTATCTGTCATGCTCCAAACCTTTCGTAATACCCAATCAACATCCTCAGTGGATGTGAAAATGAAAGCAAACCATCCCCTCATTAGTAAGTGGATGTGTGGCATCATAGCGATATCCATTAACCAATTCTTGGTTATCCAGTCCTTGGTTATCCAGTCCTTCAGAAAGGCCATGCTCAACTTCTTACCCCTAACCCGTCCAACCACCAGTCGTTCTAAAAAATCCACCACCTTGTCCATGTCAATATCTGCCCCAAACACAAGTTGATTAGTTCAGGTCCTGTCCCGAGCACACCGGATGGGTTTGGAGGATGAAGTGAGACATCCCTCCACACTTTTCAGACCCTTTAGCGGTCTCTCCACCTACTGAGAGTCCCTAGAGGGAAATTACCCCCTCTTCTCAAGAACCGAACCCACAATACCTTGAATAGCACCCCCGTTAGAAGTAACCCCAGCTCCCCTGCCACCACCTAGAGCAGCGTTAATGAAAAAGTCGGACGAAGAGTAATCCAAAGGAGAACTGAATCCCTCCGAAACCGTTCCAGGCCCACATAAAGCAGTCTCCTCCAAAAAATCTAAAATAAATACACTAAGCCCTGAGTTGATTACCCCTTCAACATTCCCCAAAAACCCTGCAAGACCCCCCATTGACTCGGAGAAGCACGTGTATTCTCCTCCCCAACCCTCGGAGAAAACCAGGCCTCCAAAAAGGGGCATCTCACCCACCGAGGAGAATTCTGGACCTGTCACCCCTGCTAGGATATCTCCTGAACCCACAACCTCCACACACATGGGCAACCCCGACGCACTGACCTCTAGCCTTGGAATTTCATTTGAAATCGAACCCTACTCCCCACATGTTGCCTTCCATACGTCCAAAAGTCCGCACCCCTCCGATCCCGCCGAGAAGGAAGCTAGGATCCCCACACCATCAGAGTTGTTGGGGTCACCCCCCTCCTTTGCCGTCACCATAGCCAAGTTCCGCTCTGACCAAACTTCCCAGAGTCAGCCCACTAAACCCACACCAATACCCGATAAACCCCTAAACATGTCAGAAAAACCTAACCCTAGCCCGATTCTTTACTTATTTTATATTACTAATCTCCTGCTCCAATAAATATAATATGAAATGTCACTAAGCAATAACCCCACAGAAAAGAGCAATAGAAACAGAGCAAGCCTATTTGAAACCCATAAACAACAAACAAAAAAAAAAACATTGCTAGTCAAGCCTTCCCCTTCTCTATTGTCCACAACTATTGCTACCATAACACTGGTCTCTCCTCTTCCAAAGTTCCTACAGACCCCTCGGGCTAGCACTGAAATTGCTTCCATGAAACAGACCTGACATCCACCAAACTAGACTATTGACAATTCACCCCAAGGAAGAGCTTTGGGCCTGAGTTATCCCAGACCTCTTGTGGGGCTTCATCATTTAGAATTGATTACATGTAGGTGATACCTACCAAACCAAATGTGAGAGAGGAGTTTGCTCGCTCTCGATGCCCTTCCAAATAGTCATTTAGCTGTAATTCATTGGTAATTGCATGATTGATTTGATGTCCATTAATGACCACTAATGGAAATATCTAAGGTATTGTGCAATAGTTGATACCCCCGTTTTTTATTATAGTTATATGATTTACGGTTGTGGCAATTTTTTTCTCAATTATCCACCTCGCCATTTAGATCCCTCTTGATGTGGAAAAGGGAGACCTAGTCAAAGTGTGTTAAATATTGTTAGATTACATAGACAATGTCTTTGAGCTTATTCCCTCTAGGAATTGACAAAGTAATTATTGATTTTATGATCAACAATGAATCCTCAAAGACAGACATGGTCTTGAGGTCATTTTATTTTGTGATGAAGAGCTCGCACCACAACAAGTAAGCTTCAACTAGATTATTGGACACGTTCCCTAACCCCCATGTGTAATGAACAATCTCATGTCCACTAGGATCATGAAGATTCCCTCTGCACTTGTCGCCCCTAACTAGAGGCCTGGTTATATAAACAATATCATATAGGTTTTGGATGTAGATGATATCCATACATTCAAGATTTGGTTGTTGATGGCATTGTTCAATGTCTTGCTGAAAAGTAAATTAATGAAAGAGCAACAATTCATTAACAAAATTGAAGTTCATCTGCTTTTGCAACTTATTAGAGATGATTAAACTTATCATCAAAGGGCAATTCTAATGTAATTACATCTTCATATTTCCCCAAGTCAACATTGTGGGGAGATGTTATAATATGTTTTAATGTTGTAATTTTTTCTAGGATTAGGGCATAGTGCCAAAATCCAATCAACTGAATAATTAATGTATTAGTGATGGACCCAAGTAGGTGTGCCCTCCTAGTGAACAAAATTGACCATGTTAACAAATTGTATCTATTCATACCTTTTTAATTTTTTCCATTAGGAAAGGCATAGATGAGAGACAAGTATTGGTGTAATGCTGTGCATTACCTTGCCACTCATTGTATTATATATTCTAGTTACAAATTATTTATTGGAATGATAGCCAACTTATATCTTGTATATCATGCTTAGATTGAGTTCTTGATAAGTTGTTCATTTACTATTATTATTTGAATAAATGTTTGTTATTCTTAATTGCTCACTAAATGTTCTCATATGGCCATATCTCTTTCCAACCTCTGTTTGGTTGCTAATATGTGTTATACACTATAACACTTGGGTATCTCAAGGTTTTTCTTTTGTTCACGACTTTCCTTATAATCCATGTTAATATCAACATTAATATCTCCAATGGTAACATAGTTACCCACTTGAAGAGAACCGTAGCCTCAAAAAGAGAACTCTAGCCCTAAAAACTGATATTTTTGGGTCAAAAACACCAAAATCAACGATTGAATTGAAAAGTGGTGCTACCCAAAGTACCTTTTTTATTTTTATTTTTGAAATAATTTTTTCAGGATTAAATTTTCCACCTCTTGCAACCATGGCATTAACAAATTTGTAACATTGCCAACAAAAACCTTAAAATCAACCCCCAAATCAAAAAGTGGTGTTAACAACAACACCATTTTTTTTCAAAGTTAAAATTGCAACCTCATTGAAATAGTGGACTTAACAACTAGTACCATTGCAACCTTAAAATCACTCCCAAATAATAAAAAAAGGTGTTATCAGTAGCACCCTCTTTTTTTTCAGGCTTAAAATTACAACATTTTTGAAAATGTGATCTAAAAGCCAGATACTACTATAAACAAAATCACGAAAAAGAAAAACACTGAAAAAAGGGAAAATAAATAAAAATGGAAGGAAGAAAAAAACCAAAATGGAAAAAACCATGTCTTTTTATAAATATTTTTTTAAGTACATTTTAAATTAAAAATAATTGAACAACTAAAAACACAAATAAAGAAAAAATGAAAAAAAATGTCTTGGAAACAAATTTAAACCAACCTAGATCCATCTTAACCCTAGATCTATCAAGCGCCGATAGGGATCAAATCTCTTTTAGAGTGCAAAACTTGAGGAAAGGTTTGCACATCGAGAGATATGATCCCTCTCGATGTTCGATATATTCGAGGTTAAAATGGATCTAGGCTAGTTTATAACCGTAACAAAAAGATGACTCTTTCCTAGTTCTATAATTTATACATAGCGTGCTATCCTTATACAAGATGACCAAACTTGATTTCTAGGTGATCCCACATGTCAGTTGCCCTACAAATTGGTTCAAAAAACACACAGTCTTAAAGAAAATACATAAGTTTACTCGTAAGCATTGCCTTAAACTTATTCTCCTTCACCCTATTATGGAGAGCCTTGTTCTTCAATACCCATCGGGTCCCTTTCGTAGTTGACCGTTACGTCCTCTCTAACTCCTTACTATTCGAAAGCCATATTTTTGGAAATCAAAGAGATTGATTCCATGTGCATTGTTGCCACCAAGATATGCAAGTGATTGCATTCTTCCTCCAATGTGTCAATACACTAGTTTTGATGAGTAAGAAGGGCCAAGACATTGGCCTCCAACTCCTCCAACTCCTCCAACTTAGTCGAGATACCTAGAAGAGCCTGATTGTTTGCTCAAGTGATCTCCTCACGACACCTTAGTATCTTCTCGAACTCTTTATGCTTGAGAATCTCCATAATTCTAGAATGCAGAGAGAAGCCCCAATACCGGTTCTCCCTACTAGTTCTTCTGCTAGCTACCCTGAATGCCAACCAAAAGATCGACCACTGCCAATCCCACTGTTTTCACTGTCAAAAAAGAATAACAGAGTAGGAGAGCAAGATAACAATAATCTGCCTTGGTGAAACCTGGAAGGAGCTTACATCGAAGGCCTGATAAAATTCCTTGATCCCCAAGAGAACTAGAGATGCACATCTTACCCCCTGATCCTAGCAGGAATGAGATCCCCAAACCTGACTATACTCACCTTAGAGTTGATTGAACTATTCACCATAGTAGGTCTCATCCCCATTTTCCAATTTATCCCAAAATTTTTGCTATGAATGCACTTGGGATCCCCTTGCATGAAATAAAGGCTTGTAGGTGTGAGCTAGACAGGTCACTTGCATGCCTTCATGTCTAATGCACCAACGGTAGCATTGAACTGAGAGCCTAGGCCTAAGGAGAATGAATGTAAGTCTAGGGAGGATAGGATAATCATTGTTCTTCTTAGGAGGGAGGAAAACAAAGGTCTCATCACCATACAGACTCTATGGAATGCAAAGGGTGCTATGCTCATAGTTATTCCAAATGACACCTTGAGGAAGTTCTCATGCTAGCTTGGCCCAAAGTTTTGCCTTCGCATTGAGCTCACATTTGATATACACAAATCGAATTTGCACGAAGTTCTTGGTATTTTCAACAATGCTTCTGAGAATTGCAATGAGTTTATTCCCTGAAGACCTCCTATGCTCATTGATTTCTCTAATGATCACAAGAGAATCCCCTAGCACTGTCAACTCTTTAATTCCCGTGTCTTTAGCTAACCTAAGCCCACACTAAAGAGAGTAAGCTTCCACTAGGTTATTGATAACACTCCCAAGTCCCCAAGTGTAATTCACAACAGGGATTCCTTTAGGATCATGAATTGTCCTTCCACTCCTGCCACACACACTCACACACACAAAAATATAAATATGAGAAAAAAAAAATACAAAATTGAATGGGAGCGATTCTTAGAATTGTACCCCCCGTAAAAATAAAAATAAAATCTTCATTCCCCCCTCCTTTACCTGCCCACCCCCTGTGCCCCTCCCAAGCCCCCTTGCTTGCCACTTAAAGGAGCGACAAGCAAGGGGGTGAGCCCCCACCCCCCTTAGCACTACCATTACCC
>ML815789.1:95410-128536 GCA_009831015.1 Picea engelmannii
TGCTACTGGCCTAAAATGAATGAAAGTGTTTCAAGATATGTTCGAGGATGTTCATTATGTGCCACAAGTAAACCTAGCAATCGAAAGTTGGGTTTGTATACTCCACTTCCGGTTCCTTCTTGTCCTTGGGAAAGTATTTCCATGGACTTTGTAGGAGGTCTATCTATGTCTAGACGAAATAATGATTATCTTTATGTTGTGGTTGATCGATTTAGCAAAATGTGTATTTTGATGCCTTGTACGAAGCAGGTTACAACTGAGCAAACGACACAAATGTTTTTTCAAAATGTTTGGGTGCATTTTGGATTGCCTAAATCCATTATTTCTGATCGGGATTCTCGATTTGCTAGAAGTTTTTGGTCGAGTTTATGGGCACTCATGGACACCAAACTGAAAAAGAGCACAGCTTTTCATCCGCAAACAGATGGTCAGACAGAAGTGGTAAATCGAATAGTGGTGCATCTTCTTTGTGCTTATTGTAGCAAGCATCCTAAACTTTGGGATGAGCATTTACACTACATTCAGCATGCTTACAATCGAGCTAAGCACTCTTCAACTCAAACGTTGCCATTTGAAGCATGTTTTGGCTATTTGCCCAAATCTCCTTTAGATTTTATCTTTGGGAAGGATATTGCTATTGATGGTCAATATGACATTGATAGGGCAGTAAAGTTCATTGAACAAATTCAGTCGATACATCAAATGGTGCAAGAGCAGTTGGAAAAGAGTCAAGCCAAGTACAAGACGAGACATGACAAGCATTGTGTTGATCACAGTTTACAAGTTGGAGATGAAGTTTGGCTTTACATCAGTAAGGAGAGGCTTAAAGGAGAAGGTAAAAAATTGAAACCGATTCGATATGGTCCTTTCAAGATTATCGACAAGATTGGTAACAATGCCTTTCGTTTAGATTTACCTCCTTATATGCAAATGTATGCAGTTGTTAATGTTGAGAATTTGAAATTGTGTGAGTCTCCTTTGATTGATGATCAAGGAGAGCATGTTCAGATTCCTTCTATAGATTATTTTTCCCCATAATATCTTACAGAACTGCATGAAGACACCATCCTTGATAGGAGAATGCGAACTTCAAAACAAGGAAATGTGGAGTATCTTCGAGTTGGTCTTAAATGTACAAATCCAAGCAAAGCCAAGTGGATTGAGGTTGGAAAGGTGAGGGAGCTATACCCTCATCTTCAGATAGATTGAAAATAGTCTTTTGGAGGTCCAAAAGCTTTCCAATGGGGAGGTGTGATCAGGGGATCAAATTTTGCTCAAAAATTCAAAGTGCTCAGAATCGCTTCAAATCGAACGGGAGAATAGGCCTCGTCGTTACAAACCCAACACAACTTGTTTGGGTTCAAACAAACGTCAAGAGCCAGAGATATCACATTCTGTTCAAAATGACAAACAGGGAAAAAAGGGGTGCTGACTATATAGTCCGTACGGATGCTGACGTGGCAGGTCGTACGACACGTGGTAGGTAGCAATTTGCATAGTTGGCAGATGACATGGATTTTTTGCAATGAATGGAATGGCGACACGTGGCCCAATCAATGGCCGCCACGTGTCCCCTTTTTATTGGTTTAAAATTTATTTGGAGTTCACCGGATTCGACCTCGTGACCTCCACCCGCGTGCAAAGCTTTGGCAAAGACCACCAACCAACGCGCCACCATAGTGTTTCTTAACACTATATGGTGCGGATTTTATTTTAATTGAAATGTTGTATGTTTGGGCGGGGGGTCGGGCCGAGGCCTAGCCCCAACCCGTGGTTATGTTGTATTGTAATATGGCCACGGTTTAAAACCTTTGTGCGCACATTTAAAATTAAACCCCAGTCGTATGTTGTGTTGTAATATGACCATAGGCGCGGGTATATGTTTTAACATATCCCTTTTGATATGGCCGCGGTCACATGTTTGTTGCCATATGACCATTGACGCGCACGCGGGTATGCGTTGGTTTGAATTCGGTTCAAACGGTTATGGCCCTTACTTTTAAACGCGCGGTCACATGGGTCATATGACCTTGCCCTTGACAGTTAGGGGCTAGGTGCGCCCATAACCGTTCTACAGTTTGCACGGTTCGCGCGGTTGCACCCGGTGCCAAGTTTTTACGCTTAAATATGCGTGTGGGCTAGGTTGAGCCAACAAAGGGTGCGTTTTGTAGATGTAGAGACAACAAGCTTGAAGGGGGGACTTCCAGGAAGCCTATCTTCTTCAATTTTTGGCCAAACGAGGTGCCGAAAAAGCCCAGCTAGGGGTTTTTGGACGTTCTGAAGCCATTGGAGCAGTCTATTTGGCATTTTGAGCATTGTAAAGCACATTTTTGAGCACTTTGAGAAAATAATACAAATGATCCATTTGAAGCTGGACCAGGAGATGTAGCCCAAGAGAGGGGTGAACTCCTTTATCATTTGCTGTGTTATGTGTTTTCTGTTCACTGATTATGCTGCTGTTAATATGCATCTTGAATGAGTAAATCCTATTAAAGTTGTGTTGCAAAGTTGATCCATTTTCATTTCAACACATAAAATTTAACTTGCAAATATTTTCAAGAATACAAGTCTTCTTCATTTTTAGATCACGTTAATAGGGGCGTTGGGGATTTTACCATCCAAATTCTCTAATAGAAATGAATTTTTCCCTTCAGGAGCTGTGACTTTGAACGGTCCGTACCAGATATGATCAAATTTACCATGTTTTGTCGAGTCTTCCTTTCTAGCATCCCATTTCAAAACCAAATCGCCGAGGAGAAATTCTCTGTCTTTGGCCTTACGATCGAATAACGCTTTCATGTTGTTCTGGTATTTATGCAGCCTTTCGTCCACTTCGGCCCTGTGCTGTTGGACTTCAATCAACCGGTTTATTCTTCTTGTGACATGGTTTGGTTCTTCTTTCTCATCTTGCCAAAGTTTCATTACGGGAAGTGCTAGATTTATAGGTAATACTATGTCGGTCCCGTATACCATTTGGAAAGGAGAAGTGCCGATAGATTTTTTTGTACCTATCCAATTTTCCCACAAAGCGTATTTCAAACGCACATACCAAGATTTTTTGTTTTCGCTCAGCACTTTCTTAATTATAGAGATTAGACTCTTGTTTGAAGACTCGACTAGCCCATTTCCTTGGGGGTAATATGCCGTGGAATGACCGAGCACGATATTGTACTTTTGGCAAAAGCTGACCATAGCGATAGATTTAAAATCCTGGGCGTTATCTGTGACTATCTTTCGGGGGCAGCCGAATCTAGACAAAATGTTCTCTTCTAGGAAATCCATTACCACCGAATCCGTTGCCTTTCTAGTTGGAATAGCCTCCACCCATTTGGTGAAGTAATCTGTAGCAGTCAGGATCCATTTATGTTGAGCGCTAGAATGAGGGTTAATTTCGCCTATTAAATCTAATCCCCATTGTTGAAACAAGGCTTCCATTTTGATCGGAACCAACGGTAGTGTTGGGAGTTTGTGCTTGCCTGCGAACAATTGGCAAGGGTTACAGGCTCTGACTTTGGCGTTGACGTCTGAGAATAGTTTGGGCCAATAATATCCTGCTCTTAGGATCTTATAAGCCATTGCCCTCTAGGCGTGATGTCCTCCGCACACTCCTTCGTGAAATTCATTTATGACCTTCTCTGTTTCTGATTCAACTAAACAAACCAACAGGAAGCCTAGTGGGTCTTTCCAATACAATTGGCTTTCAGATATATAGTACCTCGCTGCATGCAGCTTTAGCATCCTGGCTTTAGATGGAGATAAGTCACTCGGGCATTTCAAGGTCAGCAGGTAGGACACTATGTCTTTATACCTATCTGGTGAGGCAAACTTCTCTTTGATTTTGATGGCAATTATTTGTTCGACGAGCTCGTTCATGTCCACACACTCTTCACATCCCTGTAGGCCATTTATCTCGAGGGCTCTGAAATTGGATTCGGCTAAGAGCTTAGCTAAACCTTGTCCCTTTACTAGTCTCATCGGTTTTATCTCCAGGTTGAACTCCTGAATTTTAGCAAGCCACCGTCCCCTTTTCCCATCACTGTCGGATTGAACACAAATGTCTTTTACGGAACTGGTGGGTACGTACGCAATTACCTTGGAATGTAACACGTAGGTTCTGAAAGCCTTTAACGCCTTCACCATAGCATACACTTGCTTTTCCATTATATGGTATCTGAGTTTAGCATCTCTAAGACTTTTGCTAAAAAAGGATATTGGTTGCTCGAAACCTTCTTCATTTTTTTGGAGGAGTACCACGGCAAGTGTGTGTTCGGAGGCGAACGAGAAGATCAAAAAATCCTTTAGATAATCAGGGTTAGCCAGTATGGCTGCCTCGCTTATAACTTTCTTGATGCGTGCAAACGATGCTTTGGCTTTTGCTGTCCATTTCTCTTCGCTGTTCTTCTTCAGCATATCTGTGATCAATTTCACGATTTCAACAAAGTTTGGGATAAATCTCCTCAAAAAATTTATTTTTCCTAAGAATGACTGAATCTCTTTTATGTTCCTAGGGATATTTATTGTGTCTATAACTTCAACTCTTTTAGGATCAATTTTAATTCCATCTCGAGACACAATATGGCCCAATAGTTTACCTTCTTGCATAGTAAAGTGAGACTTTTTGGGATTTAAGGACAAACCAAACCTGCGACATTTCTCAAACATCTGCTAGAGATGTATCAGATGATCTTCATCAGATTTAGAAATAACGGTTAGATCATCAAGATAGATAACCACAATTTTGTCCCTTTCGCCGATGAAAGCGATATCCATAGCACGTTGGAAAGTAGCACCCGCATTCATTAAACCAAAAGGCATCTTGTCATACATAAATGTACCCCAAGGGGTGGTGAAGGCTGTTTTTTCTTTATCGTGCTCATTGACAACAATTTGATGGTACTCGAAAAACCCGTCGATCATTGACATCCTATTTTCCCCAACTACTTTTTCTAAAATGTGATCCATTTTGGGTAGAGAGTAATTGTCCTTGAGGGAGGACTTATTTAGATTTCTAAAATCAATACATAGTTTGATCTCCCCACTTTTCTTTCTAACTGGGACAAGGTTTGCTACCCAGTTGGAGTATCTGAGTGGTACGATTATTTTTTGCATCCAAGAGTTTTTTGACTTCCCTTTCGACCACGGGCAACAAAATAGGATTGATTTGTTTGAGTTTTTGTCTGAAAGGTTTGACACCAGGCTTTAGGGGTATTTTGTGTTCAATCATAGTGGTGTCATAGGTTCTCAGCTCTTTGTATGACCAAGCGAAAACATATTTATACCGCCCGAGTAAGTCTTTATACTTGCTTTTTACCTTGGGAGGAAGGTACTTTGATAATTTTACTATCCTAGGCTCCTCTTTGGTCCCTATGTCACAGTTTTCAACCTCTTCAGGTTGGGGTTGCAAAGCCGATTTTAAGGGCATATCATTTTGGTCGAACAGTCTCTCCAGAGGGAATAGTCCCATTGGAATCTGATTGTTCTTTAAAACTAACATGCAATGATTAGCGATCTTTTCCTGGAACCCCTAAGGATCCTCTCCCTCTTGCATGATCCATGTGTGGTCGTTTTGGTTTTCTTGGTCAATGTGAGTTTCAGCGAAATCGTCCACCATTTCGAGGAACTTCTTGATTTGTTCGTCATCCTCGAACACTTGCCAGTGTTGGATGTTGTTTGGTATGGAAGTTCTGTTCCTCAACTCTATGTGGTATCTTAGTTTGAAAGCTGTAGGGGGGGAAAACGTTGAGGCTGCTTTGGCTAGTGAATTAGCTTGCAAGTTTTCAGCGCGCGAGATGAAATGAACATTTACCGACAAAAATAAATTTTCTATTAAGTCCCAGGCGTAATTCCTGTAAGATCTCAATCTTGGGTGTTTGGCCTGGTATTGCCTTATCTGTTTCACTATCAACTCTGCGTCTCTGTATACTTCCAAGTTTTTTATGTTCAACTTCTTGGCAGCTTCAAACCCTAAGACCAAGGCCTCATACTCACATATGTTATTGGTGTAGTCTATGTCCCACTGAAGCATGTAAGAGAAAGGAATCACAAATTCATTTTCAGGTGCTACAAACAATACTCCTGCACCTGCTCCTTCATATGACAAGGCACCGTCAAAAAACATTTTCCAAATTCCAGTGTTGTACATATTTTCATCTATCTTTCTTGATTCATTTTCATTTACGTAATTGTCTTGTGTACAGTTTTTTTACACCATGATCAAAAGACAAAATACAGTTCCCTAGATCTTGATCGACAACATAAATAGGATAATTGTTAGGATTCTGTGGGTCGCTCACTGTGTATGCTAGCCTCGTTTCTCTGTATAGCCGAGTAAATTGCCCACCAAACACAGGAATCGTGGCGTAGGTCATGTCTAGTTGAAGAGACACCCCAAGTTTTTCTCCCCATGACCTAGATAGTAGCAAGCCATACTTCAGAGGTACATTGGTGATAACTACATCCATCAGGACGCTTTTCACCGGAACCTGTGCAAGAGTGACTACTAAATATTTTATCATACCCATGCACTTAACTCTCCTTGAATCGAAAGAGTAGAGGTCTCCATAAGGCCTGGTGATCTCGAGGCCTAGTCTGTCCATAATAGACTTGGGCATTACATTATGTGAGGCTCCAGAATCTAGCATGCAGTTATGTAGCAGTCGATCATGCACATTCAGAGTAATATAGAAGGGAGCGACGGTGTCTCTGGCACCCTCGAAATGTGGACCAAAAGTGATATTAGGCTTATCATTTTCCAAGTTTATCACGTCAGAGTGACTTTCTGGACCCAAAAAACCTATCATTTTGGTTATCTGCTTTCGATACACAGGATTCTTTGCTAATTCGACTAGAGGGATTGGTATTTTGATCTTATTTATCTCATTTTCAAGGCTGAAACCTCCACTACCTTTGTCCGTTTCTCTAGTTGAAACCTCAGACTCCCTCTTTTCTAACTTATTTGTTTGTGCCGATTTATTTCCCGTGAGTTTATTCACCAGAATAGGTGTTTTAGCTGTCTTAATTTCTTTTGCTTGGGTCTCAGCCTCTTTTACTTTGGGATTTTGTGAATCTACCCCTTTTATGTTGCTATTATGTATCTCGGTCTCCTTTGGGGTGGGCTCGTATATTTCACCTCTTGGGAGAATTTTCTTGGGTTGAGGAGTGGACGCGGTTTTGTTTCTAGGCCTTAGGTTGTACTTAGGTTGGACCTCAACCATTATAGGATTGGTCACTTCTTGATAGACAGAAACATCAATGTTGTTAATGTCATCATCTTTATTTGACAGTTGCTGAGTGTCCAAGGACTTCTTGTAATATTATTTAGTTAAATAAGGCTGTGTGTAGTCGTCACCCAAATTTGTCACATCTTCTTCCAGATCCTCGAAATATTGCAGGTCGTTTCCTCCTATAAAATTTTCATTTTTTAAAGGAGTTTGAATTTTCTGGTCTTCATTTTTAATCTGTCTTTGTTGATTTTGAGGGTTAGGGTTTCTTCTGAATTCCTTTTTAACGAAAGGATCTGCCTTGGATTGATCTAGCTCCATTTTGGAAATCTTATTTGATAACTCTTTAATTATCCTATCCATGTCATCCATTTTATCATCTGAGGATCTACTAGGCCCTGAGAGTCCCACTTGTTCCCTAAAATGTTTGATTTCTCGGTTTCCCGTTTTTACTTTTGTTTTTAATTTGCCAGAAGCCATCATGTTAGATTCGATCTCTACGGTGTTGTCTTGCATTCGGGTCAGGGTAGCCCCTCTCCTTTCTCTCAACAAAAGTGCGAAATTGGGTTCGAAGGCTCCCACAAAGGTTACCTTGGCTGCAGGTTGGGATGGTTTAACTTTGACTGGGATTTTATTATATAACTTGTTAAACCTTTGAATGAATTCCATAACAATTTTCAATTTTTTTTTCTTTAAAGACCCGAACTCAGTCAAATAGTACAAATGGTCTTTTCTTTCGCCCCATTGTCTAAGAAAAGCGTCTTCTAGGGCATCATAGGATAATATTGAACCTGCGGGTAGACTTCGAAACCAGGCTCGTACCTGTCCTTCGGAAGTCTGAACTAATAACCTCGAATATATGTCTTCGTGTTAGAGACCTAGGATATTTGTGAACTGATCAAAGAAATTTATATGTTTTTCCATGGTCAGGTCCCCTTCCTCTGTAAATCTAGGTAAGTTTTTCATGTAGTTTTCAGGAAGGTCATGAAGAGGGACATGCAAGACCAGAGGCGCATATCTAGAAGCTACTTTAGTGAAAAACTTGGGAGGCGGGGGCGGCCCTTGCCCCCCCCTCCTCCTCCTGGAGCTCCTCCACCTCCTAAAACCCCTCCACCTCCCCCTCCTGTGGCCTCCATTAATACTATTGGATAGGAAAACAATGCATTATACAGAGGGTTCTGGAACACTAAAAGCGAATCTTTAGCTTCTTCGAAAGACGAGAAAACTAAAGAAGGGTGGAAAGGGATGCGAGGACTTGGTTCCTCGGACTTGCAAGATATGTAATCAGGGGAACCCACGGGCATAGAGTCTGAGTCTATGGTGTACTCTTCGAGACTCTACGAGATCGAGAAATCTAACTGAAGAGTCGGTGGGATATCGATCGCTGTTAAAATTACTGAAGGATTTTCACCTTTATGTGCACCGGAAGTTGTCAGATGAATTTCGTTTTTAATTTTGGGGAGAGTTAAAGTTGGGTTGAGGGTTTTAGGGGGGGATTCGCGCGAAGTTAGAGGTTCAACATGAATTTTAGCTTTGGGTTGTGTGTACCTAGGCTGGTAGACCGTAGTGGTTGGCTTAAGGGAACCTCTTGTTTTCAGTATTTTTTCGGTATCGGAAACGGGTGTGGTCTGCTTACCATCCAGGTTTTGTCTGGTGTTCCTTTGACCGGATGCCAGCTTACTTAAACATGGAGTCGCCAAGTGAATGATAAAAGAAAAATCCTTTAGAAGGTGTTCACCCTTTGTTCACCATCAAAGGGTAGAAACTTGCGAAAATGTCGTTCTCCCAGGGAAAAGATTTCGTAACTTCGTTCCCCGGCAACGACGCCAGAAAGATGTTGTTCCAAAGTCTGTACTTAAGGCTAAAAAGTACAGGGTCTAGGCATCCGAAAGTGAGTAAAAATATAAAAAGGGGAAAAATCAACCTTCAGGAAAAGGGAAGCTAAGGCTGATTTCTAAGTTGTCTCTGTCATGCTTCCAAACGTTCCTTGATGCTTATATCCCGTTCAATTGCGGCCCATGAACATTCGAGTTTGACTTGGGTGATGGCAGTTTTAAGTATGGTGTCGAATAGGTTCAAAGCGATGTTGGTTTGATCCGATAGGCCGGGTTTGATGTTGGGCTATCTTGCAAAGGGCACAGTCATGGAGAAACAAAAAATGAAAAGAAAGTTCGAGGTTTAAAATGCCACTTCAACTTTTTCTTTAACCGTATAAAAGAGAACTTTTGAAAAATTATATTAAGATAGAACACAAAACAAAGGCCTTGTCCCGTAACTAAGTCAACTTTTTAAAGAATCATGTATGAAATGTGAGAAAACATTAAGCAGTCAACAATGCGAGGCTCCTATCAAGGGAGAATCTCACCCTGTAAACAGAAGAAGAAAAAGGAAAGAAGTAATATGACGAAGCATAAAATATAGAGATCTAAAAAGTTTACAGGTCTTGTACCTGCTGATAGCCGATACAGAGGAAAAACTGCAAGTGATTAGACGACTAAAAGTTGGTCACCATAGTAGAAGTTGCACTAAATTGTAGCTAAGCATTCATCAGAAATATATATGTGAAATGAAACTTAATATAAGATAACAAAGAAAACATAACTCATAACTCAATCTTCACAGAATCAGGAATATTCGGATTGCTTTGTATTAATTTTCAAAAGGGAGAAAGTCTCTATTGCAATCGACCAAGAAAAGTCCAACCCTTATTCTCACTTCAAAATGCATATTTATACAAACTCCTAAACACTAGAATCTCAATCGTTCTAGAAGTTTTCGGTTACAAAATGGGAAATTTATGCGTTTCACTTCTTTTTCTTTGTCCTCCTTCCCGCGGGTAGAGAACCTTCCTTACCTTACTCTTCGGGTTCTAAAAATAGAACAGGCAAACATCTGTCATTATTTGACACCAGAAGCCTGCCCTTTCACCTGCTCGGTGCAAGTGATGCACCTCTCCATCAACTAGGCTATCAACCTGGAAGGCTCTGCTTGGTTGCTTGCTTCAAGAGTATAACAATTATTCTCCAGCTATGGTAAACTCTTTCCCACTTGTCGGTCCTCTGCGATGATGGAGCATAATTGTAAATTTGGCTGTACTAGCCATTTGTGCATTTGGGTCATATCAACCTGGCTGATCTGGGATATCTCCACTTACTGCTCCTTCATGCTTTCTTTGATGTCCAACATATGTTTAGCTATATTGATTTTGCCCAATGTCCCAGCACTGCTCTCCTTATCAAGATCTAACAAACCTTTACTTATTAAAGAGAACGTTTCCTGACAAAAATTCTTTACTTCGTTAGCTCTCCCCCTACTTTCCGATATGTTCTGCTCCCAAACCTTCAACAAGATATCACCTCTGGTTTGTTATGCGATGGATAATTTTGAGGTGTTGACCATCTCTAGCTTCGCTGTAGCTATAACAACGTATTGGAAGGTGACTCGTGCTACCCCGACTTCTCTTTCTCTCAAAGAAATGTTCTCTAATATCTCCGCTATCATTCGGAAATGGTTTTGAATGGTTCTCACCTTTGCTAGTAAGTTTTGTTGAGCTGTAAGTACCTTATGTTGGATTTAGGTGGCCTGCGATCTAGACATTTCTATGTCTACAACCTGCTTCTCAGCCACCTCCAATTTTGACTGCAACTCTATAATCTGCTGCCCCTGCTGGCTTACCTGTGTTTGGCTAGTTTGCGCCGACTGGCGCACCTGCTCGAGGTCGGACCTGAGCTTCTCGATTTCATGCAGGTCGGTTGTTTGGGCTTCCTCAAGGCTCCTGCTCACCTTGTCCCTGACATTCGCTTCCGCAGTAGCTACCTTAGCTTCCAATTTACTGATCATGAGGTTTTTTCATTTCAATTGGGCCGTCAAAGTCCCAACCGAGTACTGATTGGCTGTAGCATAAGCCCCTAGCGTCCCGACTATCTCCTCTACAAATTTTTCCTCTTTCGTAGCCCTCCCATCTGTCATTATTTTAAATTTTTTAGCTACTGTGCCCTCTTTTTGATAAAATCCTTGCCTTATCATGACCTTTATTTTCTTGTCAAAGAAAAATTCGTTGGGAGGCAGATCCTCTCCAGAAAGAGGCGTTAGTTCTTCATTGAAAATCCATCCCTCGTTAGGATTCCCCTTTGTGAATTGCAAGGGTGTGACAATAGCAATCAGACTGCCTATTTGCTTGGATGTTTTTTTCGGGGTGACTTCTGTAACTGACTCGTTTAGCGCAAGCGAAAGTGGGCCGCCCAATCCTTGCGAAGGTATCTCCGCTTGGGCTTGGGCTTGCTTGCTTGGCGTGCCCTTTTCGAGGTTTCCTTCCTACTTCTGGGGGCCTTCGGCTCCTAGCTCTGAGGTTCCAGCCTCCATGGTTTTCCCTTGGTCCTTCTCCCTACTAGTACTCGAGTCCTTTGCACCTTTGGCTCTCGTTGGCTGTGCATCTACAGTCTGTGGGCTCTTACCCTGTAAAACTGGGGGAAGGCAGCTCCATTTGTGTTCCTAAAACTTGAAAAGATCAGCCCTATCCGCAGGCGACAGGGCTTGAATCCAGCTCCGAACCTTGTCATAGGATCTTGCACCTCGGAAGATGTCGTCATGAGGTGAGTGCTCGTGCTCGTATCTTTTCAGGCCATAACTCGCCATGTGATTACTCATGACCTTATGTGGGTCATGTCTCCTGAACTCGATATTGACAAATTTAAATTCCTCCAAGGCCGTAGCCTCGGCTTTGGCGTGTCCGAAATCTAATAAAGAATACGTATTAAAATGAATAGGAAAAGGTGGCCATACGTTCTTCGAAAAACCTTTATGCTCTTTGCTTATGCCACCGAGCACGGTTTGCCTGGCGATTTTGCGGCATACCAGCTTATCCAGCACGAATAGTGGTAGAGCATATGGGGGCACAGAGGCGCCAAAAACCCTGATGTATGAAAATTATGCTTCTACATACCAGTCAGCCACACTACTCAAGTTGGCGGTGATGCTATCTGAAATCTTGGGCGGTGGGTTACTGAAGATGGAGACATGCATCGGTACCATTACCCAATTGAAAATATCGTATATGAATTATGTGGCCTTATCCTCCAAAAGTTTCAAGTGATAGACATGGATAGGCTCAGTACTAGATGGAGTCCAACTCCAACTCATTAGAGGGAAAGGCGTCATGAAACAAATGGCATCCATTATGTAGGCGGACATAAAAAATGAAGTTGCTTTCCCACTCGCCTTCTGCGCTCGATATTCGGTAATTCGACTGGTTAAACTGTCCGACAACAGTTTGGCCCAATCGAAAGAAATCCCCTCAACGACTGTATGAATCCGAGGCACCCATGGGAGGAAAAAGTGTGTGGTGTCCTCCCTCCCATACAACCTACAGGCCATCATTGCTATGTACCTGAATGGTGGCTCTAAGGAGGAGACTGAATAAATTCCATTAGAATCCTCCCTGAATTTTGCGGGGTGCGAAACCCAATCCCTAATCAGGTCAGACAAGTTTCTGCCATATTGCTCGCATTCCTTCTCCTTTAAACCTTTCAGAAATTCGGCATTGTGCGTGAAGTTTGGTGTGGATGACAACTAATACATTGACTGCAGATGATCCGGTCTAAAAGTCCCAACCATCACCTTCTGTTCGCTGATAATAGTCTTGGTTGGGATATCCACATGGTCTAGCGCCCATCTAATCATATCATAATAGTGAAGGAGCCATGGCCTTGCCGTTATTTTGTGCATTTCTGCTTGCATGGCGATTTTGTATCTGGTGGCCAAATCATCTTTCTCATTATCGCTAGAATCGTCTGAACAATTTACCGATTCGGACTGAAGGATGTCGGAGATGTATGTCCAGGTTTTGACAGTATTAATACTTCGGGGTGAAGTATCAGAAACAACATCGGAGCCCTGACCTGAAATTTCGCCAGTCGCGTTGAACGCCTTTCATGGAGCCATGAAAGAGAATTCTGTACGCAGATCACCTGTAGTAAGAATTGTAAATATAGACATAAGTTATCTTGAAAAAAAAAAAGCTCTGTGCGCAAAATAGAAATGAAATTGAAATAATGAAACAAACCCCTTACCTTAGTCATTTAAACTTTGCATGAGTCCTTGTTGACAGAACAGTCAAATCGTTTAATGGAAAGATTTAGGCGTGAGATGAGATCTTATTTTCCAATAACTCATCAAGATTCAAATCAATGCCATAAATGCTTAAAAGATTTGTGATAATAAAGAAATGCGGAAACATTCAAAAAACTCATCTGTAGACTATGTATGTTAAAGTCCCTTTAAGGCATTAATTAATTTAGTTAATTTGTTAAACTTTGTACCTTCAACTCTCGAAACCTCTTTTCATCTTTCGTCGTCTCGGGTAATTTCGTTCCTAGTCTTGGAATCCAAAATACCCGAAATCGCGATGGTGCGATTTAGTTAAAAAATCGTGATCTGGCTTAAGTTCTTAATTAACCCATGCCTAATTAATAGAAATTGTGATTTCGCGACTCGAGGCTATGAAGGTATAGTTTTTTGGGAGAGGGATCGCCGAGTTGCGAAACCCCGACAGTGCTTAACTAAGGTTTAAAATGACTTACCCCTGACACTAACCCGGGTAAAATTTTAAAACTGTTTCATGACTTCGCACATCAAAGTTTGGAAACCTTACAACTTGTAACTCTCATAGCGCGATAACGCGAGGTAATAAAAGTGATAGACTCACTTAAAGGTTAGGCGACGGTGACTTAGGAATATAGCGGCTATCGCCACTTCGTATGTCGGAGTAAACTTTTGATTTCAAGAATTACATTTCAATGCTTGTAAAAGGTGGCTCCAATAGATACAATCATCCACACTGATCATAAGCCACTGCAGTTCATGCAGACTCAAGGAAAATTGCAGAATGATTGCCATCAAAAGTGGTCCACATACTTGCAGCAATTCCACCTCAACATCAAGTATAAAACATGAAACACCAATCGCGTTGCTGATTGCCTCAGCAGATCGCCAGTCGCGACACTCACCATGGTGCTAGACTCCTGCGACCATGAGACTTATGGATGGCGCCTACTCTATGAGACAGACTCGAACTTCGCCACCACCTACCAAATGTTGGGTGCAAACGTAGTTGTTGATAATTTCCATCTTAATGTTGGGTTGTTGTGTTGTCTGGGCCATATTTGTGTTCCTTCAAGTGAGCGAGCGAAGATGATCTGGGAAGCCCACTACATTCAGGTGGCAGGACACTCCAGCGTCGAAAATACAATGGCTATTCTACATAAACATTTCTACTAGCTGAAACTTCGACAGGAGGTCAACAAGTATATCAGGTCCTGCATTGCATGTGCTATTGCCAAACCGACCACTAAGAAATAGGGCATGTACACCCCTCTTCCTACTCCTGACAGGACATGGGAATCAATCTCAATGGACTACATGTTAGGCCTCCCATCCACCAAGTGGGGAAATGACTGTGTTTTTGTGGTTGTTGATCACTTTTCTAAGATGGCGATTCTAGTTTCCTGTAAGAAGAACTTCACAACAGAGGCCACTGCCAAGCTCTTCTTTGAACGAGTCTGGGTACATTTTGGAATCCCACAAACCATTGTCTCAGATCGGGACAGTCGATTTCTTAGCACATTCTGGCCAAGCCTCTGGTCACTGCTAGACACCAAGCTCACCAAATCCACAACCTTCCACCCCCAGACAGATGGCCAAACCAAGGTCGTAAATCGAATGATTGTGCATATCCTTCACATGTATAATTCAAAGCACCCTCACACATGGGATGAGAGCCTTCCCTATGTTCAACATAGCTACAACCGAGCCCTGCATAGCTCAACCAACCATAGCCCCTTTCAGGTGGGGTTGGGATTCCAACCATTGGGTCCCATAGATGTTGCACTTCCCCTTGCGGTCACCTCGACCGACTCATATACTGCTCCAACAGAAGCTGACAAAGCCACCCAGTTCATTGAGTGGATCCAACACATCTGCCAATAGGTTCAAGATATCCTACATAAGTCCAATGACAAGTACAAGCAGTGCCATGATCAACATCGGGTGCCACATAAGTTTCAGGTGGGCGACAAAGTTTGGTTGCACTTGCAGAAAGAATGCCTTACAAGACCCCATCAGAAGCTTCGCCCTCTCCGTTATGGTTCGTACACCATCACCAAGGCCATGGGGGATAATTATTTTGAGCTCAACATTCCTCCTTTCCTTGGCCTACACCCAGTTTTCAACGTGGATCTCCTTCGCCCTCATTTCGCACCATTATTGGACACCTCAGATGTAGCAGAACAGCTGACACCAACAAAGCTCAACCCTGACTGCATACAACAAGAATCCAATGAATAGATTGTGGACACACAGATCAAGGGCACTCGACAACAAAGGATCAAGCTTTATCAAGTCGTCAAAGCAGGGCAGCTCCTGCACCAAGGCAAGTGGCTCACCCAGGGCCAAATTCAACAGAAATTTCCTCATCTGATGGGGGAAATCAATGCAATGGAGAACATTGCTTCCTAAGGAGGGAGGATTGATCCATGTGGATATCGGTGGCCACCCATCTTTTCCAACTGGCTCAAAACAATTTTCTGGCAATTTTGGCAATTTACTATTTTTAGCAGTTTTAACTTCCAGGGCCATTTTGAGGGCCTAAATGAAGGTTTTTCGGGATCGAGTTTCTCAATGATAGTTTAAGACATGATTGAGCCTCCAAAATGAATCTCCTCAATGATACCTTTCCAATGGGATATCATACGCCTAAAACAGAGATCGTATGCACAAGTTACGACTACGGGAAGTTGATGTACTAACTTACCCAGACGGGGCCCACATAACTTTTGACGCTTCATCTCCTAGGGTTAGGTTTTTGGATGTCTAGGGTTTTTGGAATTCCTGTTTATTGTAAAAAGGCCTTCAGAGCCTCATTGTAATCATCTGCTTGCGAATGAGCGCAACCGTCACATCTCTTCTCAGAGATAATCCGCCACCATTCCAACAAGCTTGTTTCTGCCGCATTTTACAGTTTGAGCTTATTTCCTTATTGAATAGAAAACCAATTTTACTGTATATCTGATATTTTGTGTTAAGAACATGTTAATAATCTTTAGTCATTTAATTCTGCTCATAAAATCCGGATCAAATTGTCTCAGTCCATGCATTTTCTTACATATGGTACATGTTATAGACGATTTGAGTTTTTGGAAAATAATTTTCACAAATATGAATGCACACCTTTGGCTACATGTTGTGTGCATCTTATCTTACGTAAATAATATTTTGTATGATTTTCAATGTGGTTTTAAGGATATCCTAGCACCTCTTACATTACTATATTTTCTTCAACATGCCATTGTCTACACTAATCTTTGCTCAAAAGATGTTTGGTCTTCTCCAACTTTCATGCATGATGCATATTTTTCCCCACTGCACATCTTTGATCCAATCATCATGCCAAGGTAGACTACCTATTTCTACATAGTAATTTCGGTACCAAGTCCAAAATTGATGGACATCGATGTCACTATAGTCAATAGTAAAACAATTTACAACATGGATTTGACATCAACAATGTTGCTCTTTAAGCCTATTGCTTCACCAAACTTTAAAATTAGACTACTAAACCCTTGTTATAGCTCAAAGATGCCTATTTTGACCAAATCAGGTACATATGTGGATAAGACATATGGAAGACAAATAATAGGTTTTTGTGGGAGTTTATGATGATACATAACTCTTGTGCCACTTAATAAATACATAGTCTAAACACTTATTTAAAAAAAAAGGAGCACTGATTTATTCAATAAAGAAGAAACAACTATATTTGTTAGTTAAGGAGTACAAAAAAACAAAAACAAATGGCACGATGTGGCTAGTCCCTAATATTAGGATATTTAGACACTTACGACTTAGCTAATATCAACTTGGTCTAATGTGTCTTTAGGTGAAGTGTGTTTCTTTAGCATGAATTAATATGCATTTGTAGTTATGCGATTCGACGATCACGATATGTTCTAGACATAAAGTGATATGACAATTCATATTCTCCTCGATAATGACGACTATATTGATTTGTGGATTAGCCTCTGATTCATATATGATTTCTATTTAAAGTGCATGGAGGGTTATTTGTTGAAGATCAATCGTGAGAAACTCTTATGTACAATATTTTTCTTTGGCATTAATATATTACCTCAAGTGGTCGTGTTGGTTAGGGCCATGGATTGTTTCCATTTTTGAAGATTTTATCCACATAAAACAATAGTGCACTAATATTTGATATGTTTGTGTGAGCGATTGCTTAAGGTGTTTGACCTATGTGAACATACTGTGTTTTGTCGGACATGGTATCAGATCTCGTATGAAGATCAACTCCTGTTATTGATTAAGATCCTAAACCTGTGTTACCACATGCATCAAAATATGTCTAGGTTATGTTATTTCTATGCATTTCTAGGATGAATGGGTCGTTCCATTGTGTCTGAAGCAATGCTTTCGATTGGAAACACTTTTTGTTTCACTTGAGATGTTTATATTTGCCTAAGATACAATCTTTTTTGTCATATTTAAAGGTATAAAGTTTCAATATGCCTTTTAAATTTTTTACTATGTTAATATTATGGTTTATCTGTTTATATTCCCTGTTTGTTACCCTTTCCAGCTTGAGCATGCTCTTTGTCATGCACTTTGTGTGATCTCAACAAGCTAGAAATAGAGCAAAAAGTGTTTTGTTTTATATGTATACTCTTTGCTCCGCTATTTATGCGATCTCAACAAATAAAAAACAAAGAGAAAATTTTCATTTTCTAAGTACAGTAATCGAGATGTAACCCTGTTGTTGAAAATTTTGAAAAAATATTCTTCGAAATTTCACTTGTTTTTGTGTACGGTTGTGTTGATGCTTTTTGCAAGAAAAAACAAGGGTTTTTTTAGGCAAACTTCAAGTAAGAAAAAAACTTTCCATCCTTCATAATATTTGCTATATATTTTGCACTGACTCGCTTCGTTGAAAGTTAATTTATTAAATAAAAGTTTTTTAGCTCAAATCTTTCTTTTTATTAAGTTATTTTTAAAAAAAGCTCGCACAACTTTGAGTTATCACATAACTTTATTGTAAAGAATATTTCACTTAAATTATAAAAGTGAATCACTATAAAATAACTTTAATGTTTTTTTTTAAGTTACTTTTTTATATGCAACTTTAATTTATAAAGTAACTTCATTGTAAAAGTGATTTTCAGTTATTTTATAAAAGTGGGTCATGTCATAAGTAATTTATTTGTAAAAGTGAGCTTATAAACAAAGTTAGAGAATTGAAAAAAACTTTTTTTTATTCAGCCTCTTCATTGTGCATTTGTCACCATGTGGGCCAACCTCTACCTATTGTTAGAATATAATGGATGTGCTCATTTAACCATAGACCATATCACTATTGTCACCCAACCATAGGCCAAAGCCACCCCCGAGCACCTTAACCTTGACAGAGAATCATTCTGGAATCAAACCCTAGACTAGATAGCCAAACAAGATAACACACCTCTCTGCAAGGATAACGTACCAAATAGGAGTAACAAGAGCTGATTAGAGAGTCCAAACCATAACCAAGAGAGAGTCCATGCCAAAACCGAAATCTGCTAGCTGTAGCAGCTGCAACGACAACTCTCCTCCAAACTTGCGCACAAACTGGCCAACTGCAGTGCGCACAAGTGCTGCTTCTGCAGTTCTGAGAATGCCTGCCAGAATGAAGATTGACCTCTTGTATTTATTCTAAAATTGACAAATTGCCTGGGCCGACTTCTCATTCTGGGTGCCTATTTACTTAGTATATAATATTTCCTTTAGCCGACTTCTTCTCTTGGATGCTAATAACCTAATACAAATTATCCTCTTGAGCCGACTTGTCTTCTAGGGTTATTAGCCAACTAATTTAGGGTTTTTCTTGCTTCCCGAAATATTCTATTCTCGTCAGGTTTACATGTGGAGGTAAATACCTCCTGCAACTACCATAATATCAACACTCCCTCCTAGCTAGAGAGGTATTTGAAAGTAATGGTCTTGAGCACACACATACCATTTACCTGGTAGCATCAACATAATTGTATAGACTATCTCTTGACTAGATCATGAGCACCATCATCACTATCAGTGTCATCAGTTGCATCATCTCTCAAAACCATACTCCATCTGAGTAATTAGACATGATACTGGATAAGTCACTCACTCCACAGAGTGACATAAGAGCCATTCTTCTAATCCAAACATATGTCCTAGAAGAATAAATGTTCTGAACCATTTTTCGTCTGGGAAATCTCTTTCCATTGATCATCCATCTAGCTGATAATGATTTCCAACACTACTGATAGTCTTCAAGGCGATCAGAACAATGTCATTCAATAGAACACAACTGTGTCTATCCATAGTAGCACACAACTACAATCCAATGGTACACTGCCACACCAAGTAGCACACAGATACTTGATCAGTAACATATAGTCACAATCAGTGGAACGTATCCACTATAGTAGTATACATCTACTGTCCGAAGACATACAGTCTCCATAACAATCATATCATCAACCTGCACATAAAACATTGTTATGATATATAAACTAAATCATATGGGCCATTCTTCTACTCACATCTGTGAGATCTGGAAGGGCATCTTCCCTAAGAAAGTAAAACATCAACGATGAGTTATCTGGACTATTCTTCTCAAGCAAGGAAGAATAACTGTCCTGATTTCCGAGCCTGGACCATTCACCTATCTGGGCCATTCCTCTGGCACTAAACAATGTGCAACCTGGAGAGAATGAATGTGCCCTAGGGAATGCCTGCCCCTGATTGCTGAACCTGGAACATTCACCTATCTGGGCCATTCCTTCGACACTAAACAAAGTGAAAACTGGAGAGAATGAATCTGCCCTAGGGAATGACTGTCCAGACCATTTCCTAAAGAAATTTCTGTCCTGCACCAACCTCCAAAACAAAACATTCTTCGAAACTGCTCACAACTGTGAACTTCGAAAGAATCATTATCCGATGAGGCAGACCAGTCTTGTTGACCACTATTGAGAGTGACCGTCAAGAAGAGAGACTGTCCTAGACCATTCTCTATGTTAACCAAAAGGGGAATCACTGTCTATGGTACATCATCAATCCATCGAACCATTTTCCTTACGAAAATGACTGTTTGATCTGGACCATTTTCTGAACTGGAAAATGCCCGTCCGTCATAAATCTCAAACCACTTTTCGAACTGGAAAGGAACTACTCATCTTGGACCATTTTTCGAACTGAAAAATGACTGTCCATAAATCAATAACACATCAGTGCTCCCTCCCAACCTGGGAGTCATCTATTTCTTTTTCAATAAGGAAGTCGTCTCCATGAGCTCCAGCTTGAGTACACAAACTGTTTCATCTTGAACAGAGGCTTTACCAAAATGTCTTCTTATCTGCTCATCTGTGAAGATATATATTGGAGAACCACTTCTCCTTTTTGGACTTCATCACAGAGAATGTAATACTTGTGTACTTCGGTTTTTTTGGAACACTAGTTTTCTGAAGGCTTCATATAGCTCTGATCATCATAGTTGAATTCAACTCTTTTGTTTCCTACTAACTCATAACATCGTGGCAAGGGTCAAACTTGGAACATATCCAAGTGGTACTTCTTCTGTCATTATGATAGCTTTGTCATGGATTGGAAATCTATCATCCTTGAGTTATGAGTAACCATTCTGATACAGTATCTTTGTTATAGAAGGTTTTTCACCACGCTTCTACTGTGCATTGGAGGCTCCACACCAAGTTGTTTGAATCCATACAAAACCTTCTTCCATCTACATACAAGAGTCTCTTCCTGGTATACCTCAAAGTCTTGAGGTTGTTCTACATACGTTCTTTGTTCAATTACTCTGGAGAACAGTCTTTGCATTCATATGTCTGGTTTACCAGAACAAGCAATCATCATAGTCTTCTCCCTCCATATGGGAGAAACCTCTAGTTCTGGATCTCACAATGCTTACATTCATAAGTCTTCCATACACTATTCTTCATCACAACTTTCATTTCCTCTGTTTGATTTATTTTAGTAAGTTTAGGTCAGGATGGTAGTCTCACGATTCTCGATACAATGACTAGTTGTTCTGTCTTTTCTTTCTCTTTTGGAATCTTCATGTTCTTCTTTATGTTTTTCTTTAGCTCTTAGGTCCATGGATTTTTCTATAGATTCCATGCCCTGAAGATTCCAACTTCTTCCTTTCATCATAGGATCATGGATGTGGACGGACAACCAGGGATACTTTAAGGCTTCTTTTCGAAGAAGACTTCTTCTAAGGTCACAATGAACACACTTTTTCATGGTTGCTTCCATGGATAGATACTTCACCATCTTCAATGAATCATATAATATAGGATTAGCTCCCTCCTAATCCTTTCTTCATTCATGATTGCATGCTCTTCTTTTGGAAATATATAATCGACTCTCTCCATCTAGGAGAGTCCATGCTTCCGTCTGCATCCTTATTGCTGTAATGTACCTCATAATTACCATAAAAAAAAACTTTTGTTTATATAATTACTTGGTAGAAAGGGAATCCCTTAGTTATAAGAACTCTATTATAAAACTCTGTTATAGCATTCTATCATAAAACTTTACTATATAACTCCTAAATTCTACTTACCACATGTTTCTCTAACTATATTGTCTTGTCTTATCTCAACTAGGCTTTAGCAATAACAAAAACCCTTAAGCGTAGGGGCCATGCGTATAATGTATAACCTCACGATCCATATTGCACTCACCCTTTCACATAAGGTCTCCATGCTCACGCCCAAGTCTTCTCGAATAAAATAACCCTAGGGAACTGTAATTGGTTTCCATCCACATAGTCATGGTCGGGTTTAAGGACCAATAACTATCGTAGGGGTGAAAGCAACATTTCTTAAGTGGAAAGGATTACCTGTCAGGGTAGTAAAAACTCTGTAACCATCATTAATGACAGTCCTGCTAGTCATACTGAATTCGCTTGACTCTATGCCCGAAGTGTCATACCGACTCTGCCATTGTCACATGGCTCACCCATCCTCTACACTTTCCACATTTAATTTGAGGCGACAAGGTGCTGTTTAGGTTTGAGTAGAATCAATGTTTGACATTTCAGAGTTTTTTTGAAGAGGGCTCTGTGTATCAAATGGTTTAGAGGCGAAGACTGTTGCCCTGGTGGTTGCCTCCATTATGTAACAGACGACGTGACTCAAATCCCTGGTAAATTCTTCTTTAATCTTAATACCTTAAAACCCCGGTTACTTCAATAAGATGGTATATTTTCGGAGATCGTCCAACGTCAGTTTTTCCGTTATGTACTCACCATCATTTTCTTCTTGTGGGATTCTCCTTTCGTTTGACTTCTCTGTATTACATTCGGAGCCATCCTTAACCCTGTAGAAATGATTTTTCGTTGGGGTTGTCAATGTTTCTCTTCTGGTTACAGAGAAGCAGTGTTAGCCTTACCTATCTATGTTCAGGATCTAGGGTTTTAGTACACTCTCTGTCGTGAGTCGAAGTTCATAGCTGAGTATTCGTGAGTCTGAGGAAGGTATTTTCTTCGGAAGGGTTAATTCCTACTGTGTGACTTGTCTTGCTCGCTTTGTACAGGAGTGACCTTACCTCCAAAGTACCCATCAGAATCAGTCAGACTTTCGCTTGTGTTATTCTTATATCTAATGTTTTCAAGGAAGTATGCTCTACCAAAAATTTTGGCCGGAGCATCTCTGTATTACTTGTTGACTTATGCGATTCTGTGCAAATTGGTGTTCGGGTAGACTAGGCTCAACAGTTAGATGTGCTCCTGGTTGAATGGGAGACTTAGGCTCTAATTACGCTTAATATATATATATATATATATATATATATATATACATATTCGTGCCATTCATGTATACAAGGAACTTAGTCT
This sequence comes from Picea engelmannii, assembly GCA_009831015.1. Classification (NCBI taxonomy): domain Eukaryota; kingdom Viridiplantae; phylum Streptophyta; class Pinopsida; order Pinales; family Pinaceae; genus Picea; species Picea engelmannii. Next base: position 118,577 of record ML815789.1, read on the forward strand.
GGTTGATTACTTGTATTTTCATTATTAGTGAATACTCTGTAAATATTTTTCTTCTGCTGTATAAATCATTTTAAGAGTTGAAACGTATCATTAATGATGGGCCCTGTTTGATGCGAGAATACCCATCAATGAGTAATGCACCATCCGCCCTCGGCCCTGGGCATCTATCCATATGGAAAGCATCAAGGGAAAAGGTCATGTGTCGTGAATCAGAAGTTAAGTAATGTATCGGTATGATGCATTTATAAACATTAGCACTCTATCACGTTCTTCTTAAATTGTCTTCGTGTAAGAGTTTCTAATATTTGTATACGGTGGTTCCTCCAGGTGCTTATCTACGCAAAGGTTCCGACTGTTCATATGCAATCTTGACGCAAAAGGTATTCGAGTTCCCTTCTGTAACCCTTCCGAAGTTCAGCAGTCAGTGTTGCAACTAAAATGTGGTCACACGGTATCACTTTCCTCAGTCTTCCTATCGACTTGGAAAGGGGAAAAATTCCCAAGTGCAACTTAGTTTGGGTCCGGTTATTATAGTACAACGTTTATGTACAGGATTACTCTATCTTTTTGATTAATGAAAAGACTGTTTAATCGATCACCGTTCGGGTCTCATCCTACTCTGTAATTTAATTACCAGGTTTATCGTTTTCAATTAAAGGCCCTGTTTAAGACTCTGAATGTTGGATCGAATTCTGTTAGATCTATTATACCATATAATTTTATTTCATTTCGACATTTCTTATGTTTATTGCCAATGTGTTCTATTATGAAATTGCAATATTAAATTGGATCCAACATGAGTAGTTATGATGGTCTGAATAAAGATGTGATTCTGTCTTTCATTTCCAGAACGATAATTATATACATACCTGTACATCGTTCATTGCTTAGGATATATAAGGGGGTTTTCTAAAAGGTTAGTAGGAGTTTTGCAATTGCATACCGGGTGTACAGAATGGTATGGTTGTATTTGCCAAATTCTATACCGTCCCCTGCCACGAACACCGGGTGGATAGTCTTGCATGTATACTCATAGTTAATAATTTGTAAATTTACTTCATACAATATGCATTCCTTCAGTTGGGTCCATTTTATTTCATGCGAATGGAAGACACAAGGATTAAAAGTTCTATCAGCCCATGATTTATGTTCTTTATAATCATCTTCGAATTCCCATTCTTATGGATTTTTCTACTTTTATATCATCTTATAACAGGACACAAACTGTTTCAACTTCATTTGGTACTGTGACAATATTTAAGGAGTTTTCAGACTCTTCGATTTAGAAATTTCTTTATACGAGAGGTAGTTGATTTCCTGTTGGCAAAATGCGTTTGTTCAAATACTATGAAAGCCATCTATGTATAAGTAGGGTTTCTATTGCAGTCATTAAATCTTCATTTAATAAAACCTATACATGGTACTAACTGCAACTGCAACTATATGTATTGTATATATATATATATATATATATATAAGTCTATATGTAATATGTGTACAGACTTGCTCAACTCCAATCGTTCATAGATAGATCTGCCTAATATTCCAATTACAGGAATAAACACACATCTGTGGATAGATCTGTTCCTTTCAAGCTCATTTATACATAGATAATGCTGCCTAAAATTTCGGTTACAGAATTAAACATACACCCGTAGATAGATCTGTTCATTTCAGGTTTATTTGTACATAAATAATTCCATCTAGACTTCGATTACAGAGTAAACATACACATGTAGCTAGATCTGTTCTTTCAAATTCATTTGTACATAGATAATTCTGCTTAGGATTTTTTTTTTAGGAGGAACCAGTCCCAAAATTTAATCTTTGATTATGAATTCCATACAAACGAACAAATGTCAACCATGGAAATTATTTCAACTTAGCAGAAACATATGCATTATATCAGATACACAAAATCATTCAAACAAAGAAGGGGAAGATTTAACATATCTGAACCAGTTCATGGGAAGACAAAGCGAACAACCATATTCCTCCCAACCGTAGAACAAGGCAACCAAATCACTTGTCCAGTTCACCGCCTAGCTTGACCATGAGTCCATGAGGGCTAACTCAGAAACTCCTCCTCAACAATGTCTTTCAGTTCCAACAGACTCCTCTTGCCTCACACTCAATCAATAGTGTTCATAACAGCAAGCCAACCAATAGTCTCTTTTCCCCAACATACTAGGCAGCGTCCTACCTCCTCACATATGCTATATATATCCAACCAATCTTTTTGCCTAGGTCTTTTCCTCCCCCTTGGGGATTTTCGCAGTTTTCTAAATCCCTTATTTTCAGGGGCTGCCAATGGCCAAATCCTTGATTTTCCACTTGTAACAATCATCCCTGAGGTAGTTCCAACATGTTCCCCACTCATGGAGTCATGGTCAGCTGATTTTAACATGGTTGTTCCATCTGTCCTCCTGTAATAAATATAAAATATTCTGTTTTCATACAAGTGTCATAGTAAAATAGTTAGCTGGGTCCAATCATGTCTTTTCCCAACAATCATAATAATTAATTACAACTTATCAAATTCGAAATTCAGAATTTCCATAAATGGAATTTTTTTTCCAAATTCGAATTTACTAAAAACAGAATAATTTTCTTATAAATTTTTAATTTCAAAAATACTTTATTTTTGGAGATGTCACAATTGCCTTTTGCAAAGTGTCACAAATATTTTTCTAATTTCCTCTTGATTGCTGACTTCTTTCAGTCTTTACTTCTTCTAGGTTTCTTCAAGATTGGTTATGATTTCGGCTTATCTTGCAGCTGTTACTTATGTAATATCTTCCACATGAATTGTTACCATGGGTTGTTGATGTACTTCATCCTTTCATGTGTATTGTCTGACTTGTAGTCATAATGATAGCAATCCTTATCTTCTTATTCTTCCATAGGTATAGTTCCTCTTGGAACATATTATCTTCTAGGAAATAGATATGCAAGATATGTACAGAAAACATGGTATGTACAAGAACTATGAGGAGTATTGTTACCTTGTTTTAGAACAAGAAGTTTGTTTCATCCTGCTTAGTCTTCTTTGAAGGTTCCTTTTCTTTGGAAACTGATGCTTCGTGTTTCTCCTTCCTTTTATTTAGCTCAGGACAATGATTCTTGTAGTGACCATATTTTCAACAGTTGAAACATTGTATTTCTGACATATCTTTCTCTTGATTTGGCTTCTTCCTGGAGCCAAACTTCCTTTTATTCCTGAAATTCTTGAACCTTGCTGTGAAAGCTTGATCATTGTATTTATTTTGGGGTTTCTCTTTTGCAATGATCCTTGATTCTTCTTGTGCATAACAAGTCCAAAGTTCTTCAAATGTAGGATACTCCTTCCTTGTGTTCATGCTTGCGGCAAATGCATCCGATTTCTTGGGAAGACCATTGAGTACTATATTTACCAATTCTTTCTATGAAATGATCTCTTCAATAGCTTGTAGTTGATCTCTTAACTGAGAGATTCTCACAAAGTATGATGTTATGCTATCATCATCATTCATCTTCATGTCACAGAGTTCATTCTTCAGACTCATTACTTGTCCAATGCAACTGAGTGAGAAGAGGTTTGTTAGGGCATCATACATCTTCTTAGACGAATCAGGATGAGAGATGTAGGGTATCAAGTGGTCTTTTCTAGAATCCACTATGATACTCATGGCATTGATGTCATTGTCTTTGAACTTCTCCATAACTGCAACGTTCTGTAATTACTTTTCTTTTCCTTCTTAAAACTCTGGTTCCACAATCTTTCCTTTCACGATATCCAACACTTTATTCTTGGCAAGGATGAGATCAATCCTTGTCTTCCATGCTCTGAAGTTAGAAGCCCCATCTAACTTGTTTTCTAACTTCATAGAGTAAGTCATGGTTGCCTTGACTTGGTCAACCCTAGATTTGACCAAAAACTCAACCTTGACGTCTTAGCTTGCTGAGAGTACCAGGAGATGTGCTAGGCTAGGGCACATTAGTCTATATAGAAATTAGATCAATCCCTTCACTTAAGGTGCCTCAACGAGAGGATTAGGGTTTCTACAATTGAACCTGCTAGTAACCCTAGTGATAGTACTTTGGTAACTGCTCCTGCTAGAAACCCTAGTGACAGTTCTTCAACGAGCTTAGTATCCTTATGGCTATGCTCCCTTCTAGTGGTTAGACTGAATGAAGGAGGAGTGGGCCCATAACCTGTTAGAATATAATGGATGTGCTCATTTAAACATAGACCATATCACTATTGTCACCCAACCATAGGCCAAATCCACCCCCAAGCACCTTAACCTTGACAGAGAATCATTCCAGAAGCAAACTCTAGGCTAGATAGCCAAACAAGATAACACACCTCTCTCCAAGGATAACACACCAAATAAGAGTAACAAGAGTTGATCAGGGAGTCCAAACCATAACCAAGAGAAAGTCTAGGCCAAAACCGAAATCTGCTATCTGCAGCAGCTGCAATGACAACTCTCCTCCAAACTTGCGCACAAACTTGCCAACTGCAGTGCGCACAAGTGCTACTTCTACAGTTCTGAGAATGCCTGCCAGAATGAAGACTGACCTCTTGTATTTATACTAAAACTGACAAACTGCCTGGGTCGACTTCTCATTCTGGGTGCCTATTTACTTAGTATATAATATTTCCTTTAGCCGACTTCTTCTCTTGGATGCTAATAACCTAATACAAATTATCCTCTTGAGCCGACTTGTGTTCTAGGGTTATTAGCCAACTAATTTAGGGTTTCTTCTTGCTTCCCAGAATATTCTATTCTCGTTAGGTTTAGACGTGGAGGTAAATACCTCCCGCAACTACCATAATATCAACACCTTTCACATGGCACCCTGGTTATCTTTTATGTATTTCTTAAAAATGACATAACTTTGACATCCGAAGTCCATTTTAAATGCCATTTTTTGAAACTACCTATTTTTTCAAAAGCTTTGAATCTTGATGGTCAATTTATTTTTTTGAAGCCATATTCCTGCATATTTTAGTATATATAATCCAAGTGATCTTTTGCTTACCAGTACAAACTACTTCTCATGGAAATCCCATATGGAGGATGTATTAGAAAGTAAAAGATTTTATCATATTACCTTGGGAAAATAAATTACCCCCACTTATGCCACAAAGCAATCCAAATGGAATAATAAAAATGATGAAGCACACGGATTAATTGGAATCTCCATCTCCAATGATTTATGGTTTCACCTTCAAGAGTTGATGAAGCTTGGGAAAAGTTGGAAGCCGTATCTAGTAAACACAAATAGATTCAATCCCACTAGCTTGAAAACCAATTAATTTCTTTAGATCCCAATGATTTCTCTTTTATTGAAGATGATCTATCTAAGTTAAAAACACATAGACTTTTACTTGCAAATTGTAGAATAGAAATGGAGGATCTTTTCAAAGAGCTCTTTCATGTAGCAAGGGTTTTGAGGCAGCTAATGTAAAATGATCATAACTTTGATGATACTTCTCTGATTGGATATTATGAACATAATTATGAAATGCGACGACTACTCTTCTTCTACTGACACTAGTTTGACTTAAATTTGAGGACTCTATCAAAATATATCCGATATGCAAACCATGTGGTTGTCACCAGAAAAAATCTTAAAACAATTTATTTTAAATCAACGCTAACTCCACTTCCAGGGCTCTAATTCAGACGATATTTTCTTGAAATCGGGTGTTATTCTAAGAGAAAATCACATCTACAACTGTTTTATTCAAATTCTGTATAAAATGTTTTATAAATCAATACATGAATACTTCCATCCTAATTTTTCCTTGAAAAACATGCAAAAAAGAAAAAAAATCATCCCTTTTTTGGCCCAAGAAAGAGCTTTGATACCACTTGTAGTAAACCATGATATATAAAAGATAAAAATCTGAAATATCAATCCTTAATCTTGAGAATTAAACCCTTGTATTCAGAAATACCAAAACATTCACACCATAAACACAAGAGTATAGAGAAGAACCCTTAAGGTAGGGTAACACCATCAAATACTCCTTATGGAAGAAATCACTCCACAAGTCAAGCTTGCTACAAAAACATACATCCGACATATCTCCAATACAATGATACTCATGCGTATTTATACTTTCAAATGAGTATTCTTAAGGTTTTATGCCAACTACTTCTTATTATTATATTATTTCCTCTTAGCTACACAATGGGTCTATTTATTAGCCATCAACTACCAAATGGGGCTATTCCATGATGATGACCACATTACATTAATTATCCCCTTAGGTATCTCCCTAGGTACCCCAGATTTTCCTCCTTGGGTACATTACATCTAATCTCACAAGAACTAAAGCATACACAAAAGTAAAAAAAGTATAAACTATCATACATATAGTAGAATCAATTTCTTCCAAAAAGTGGCTAACAAGCTTCTCATATTAATAACATGAAAGTAGTTCCATATATCAAGTATAAAAAAATCACTTATTACATAATGTATATCTAATTTATACAAAAAGATAAGAATGAAAGAAAACCAAATTGATTCACTGTCTTCAACTACTTGAACTTCCATTGGATCAATCAAAGTCTATCATTTGAACTTATCCTTATCATTGTATGCTTTGCATGCTTCAAAAATATGACTAACATGATCAATTTAGGGAAATCAATGTTTTTCTAACAAAAACTTGAGCAAATCAATGCTTGTTCTTAATTTATTGATATACTTTTCCACTTTAGGCAAGATGGCTTTGAGCATCACAACATCCTTTAAAGAAACCTCCATGAAATATTTCAATTGCTTAATAGTAACCATAAAAATAGAATACAAACTAAGTCTTTGATGAGAAATAGTGTCTTCCAGTGTTTTGGTGACCTAATCCCGTTGAAAGAAATAATCAAGGGAACCTAAATATGGTAAGTTACATTTATATACAACTTTTTCTATGACATACTAGATTTTGGTTGTCGCGTTGATCTCAACTTCCATATTCTCCGAAGCTTCATGTGCTAGGTTCTTCCAACAATATAAGCCACAATGAATACATATAATCTCATATTCAGTTAAATAAGGTACCTTTGGATCAAGTATCTTCATATATTCTTTCCACCTTTTGATGGAGTCAAACTATAATTGCACTTCCTTTCCTTCTCTTGTGAGTTTGTCTAGTGATTTGCTCAGTTTTCCTATGAAAAGTGAAACTGTATAGATTTTCTACATCCATAGGAGCAGGTGAAGGAAAATATCCACAAGCCATCAGTCTCGAAGTACTTACCCTTGGAAAATTTTGAGGATTATAGAACTCCTCAACTAGTCTAGCTCTACATGTTGCTAGTATGCTCTCCAATCTTTATTGTTTCTTCTTCTTAATCCTTTTAACTTTGGAATCTCCTCAACATTTTTCCTTAGTTCTTCCCCTTATATTTTTCTTCTTCTCTTCTTCTAGTCTCTTTTAAACATTTTCCTATTCTTGGGCTACACTTTCATTTACAAGTTTTTCTTCTTCAACCTTTCTTCTTACTTCATCAACTTATTTTTGCAACCTAACTACTTCAACATCAACCTCAATTTTCTTCCTTTTCTCCTCTTCCATTTTCCTTTTTATCTCTTCCTTATCCTTCTTCATGTTTTTTCTTCTCTGTTTTTAGGAGCAATGATATCCTATGTAGCACTTCCTTGAAAAATTTCACCCTTACCGAAGCTCTCTCTTCTTCCCATTCCTCATGTGTATAAGGCCATGTGAATTTTACTTATTTGGAATGATTTTCCACCACTAACTTAGGGTCGTGTCTCTTAAACCTACCCTCCTTGAAGTTGTAATATTGTATAACATTGGTTTCCATCTCTGCGAACTTAGAATTACTTAATCCATATATTCCAATGTAAAGAGGGTATGTAGGAAAACACTTCTTATGACACTTGCTCAACAATGCATTGAGATCATGGATAATGGTTTGATAAGCAATCTCCCTTATCACTAATCTATCAAGAACAAACTTGGGACACAAATGACGTGATTTGGTTGCCCCATATATTGTGGTATAGGTTGAATGCTCATCCAAATAGTAATCTCCTATTTCACTGAATACAACCATGGCTTCATCAATCAATTTGGGTGATCCTTTACATAAAATAATTTCATATAAATTAAAAAAGAAATGGTCACAAATCGAATTAAAATTCCTTGTGTATTTATGCTTCCATAAAATTTGATAATAAACCTACACATGCAATTCTGTAGGAGTCCAACACCAACCCATACCTTTGAATTCATTACTTGCACATATGATGTCCATATGGTTAGATGGCATGCACAATTCAAGGAGAGAGTCAAGTTCAAATAAGTTAACCTTAGATAAATATTTCATCAAATTATGGTAGAAAACATTTTCCTAATTGAAAACCAATCCTTTTTTTACAACATCACACGTCAAGGGCACCCAATAAATTTTAAAGTGTCGGGAATCATTTTCTAATGAAAGCTACAACATATATGTATGGTTCCCTCAAATTAGTGGATGGATAATGATCCAGATTATTTTTGGCACAAAATGAGATCGGAGATATAATAAAGAAATGCGCAGAGATATCGCAGATATTCAATAGTATAACAGAAATATATCAGAGATGAAACCATAAACACAGATATACAGTAATACACAATTTCTATTAATGAAATAAACGTACAGAGACTGTAAAATACAGAGTGAAAGACTCAATAGAATGGTGGCAACTTATCTCTGAGAAGAGATGTGACGGCTACTCGCATTCGCAAGAAGATGATTACATTGAGGCTCTGAAGGCCTTTTACAATAAACCGGAATGCAAAAAACCCTAGACATGCAAAAACCTAACCCTAGGAGATGAAGCGCCAAAAGTCATGTGGGCCCCGTTTGGGTAAGTTGGTGCATCAACTTCCCAGGGTCGTAACTTTTGCATACGATCTTCGTTTTAGGCGTGTGATAGCTCGTTGGAAAGGTATCGTCGAGGAGATTCATTTTGGGGGCTCAATAATGCTTTTGGATATCATTGAGAACCTCGATATCGAAAAACCTTCATTTAGGCCCTCAAAATGGCCCCGAAAGTTAAAACTTGCTAAAAATAGTAAATTGCCAAAATTGCTAGAAAATTGTTTTGAGCCAGTCGGAAAAGGTGGGTGGCCACCGATATCCACCTGGATTAGATAAATATAAATGCATCTTGACATAAACCACTTTCCTTCAATCCACCACATCTCCAACACTTCATGGCAATCCCTAAACCCTACTGCCCACTTAGAGGTCATCTGACTTCATATTCAACAAATTTGTAGTACCTTTGGATTTAAATTGAATGAAAAGAAGCTATGCGTTGACCCTTATCATTTATTATTGTTCTCTTCTCTAGCCTGACATGTTCAATAATTCAATGAATTACTTTTGTGTACGGTAATATGGTAGACCTTGCAGTTGCATTGTGTAGGTGAGACTTCCTAATGTTTATGTAAACTTCCTCATCCTTTTCTTCATTGTCTACTAGATCAACCAAAATAGGTAGAGGGGGGTATCTTTCATCCCTAAAAAATTGAAATAACTCTAACCAATTTAGAAATTTGGCCAACCCTAGTTGGCTTGAAGTGTTTAAGTAAATTGGTCTTGTAGGCTTCGTGGGTGCTTCTTGCATAGGAGCTTGTCCTTCCTCCATTCTCTATTTTTCTTTCTTCTGGGGTTTTGGGGTCTTATTCTTTGGAGGAATATAGATGTTTATTAAAAAGTTTCCCCAAAATGGGACATATCAAACTTACAATCTTATAATGAGAGATCAATAAAAATGTAGGTAAACATTGAATTCTTTCTTTTTTCATTCAAATGCTAGGAATTTAAATAAAAATCGAGGTAGGAAAATGCATTTATATACAAGACTATAGATTGAAACATACTCCAATTTCAAATGCAATTTTGAAGAAAGTGGAAGAATTGGTAATTATAACTAATAATA
>ML815790.1:0-15002 GCA_009831015.1 Picea engelmannii
ATATAGTAAAACCTCCTTCAAGACCACATGCCAATGGAATGATTGGTTCTATGTCCCATTATTCTATTGTTCAATTGATTGGAAAATGATTCAGTTGTCAATATCTACCAATCCACCAACAACTATGACAACACCTCAAAATTCCACAATCCCTACTAAAACCTATGAGGTTCATTCAGTGCAATCCACACAACCAAAGAAATCTCAACAACCTGGGGATAAAAAGAAAAATAAGAATAAGAATTCTAACACTAGGTAAGGGACTTCTAAAAATAAAAATGTTAATTTGGGAGGCATGAAAGAGAAGAGATTGAAGTTTCCTTTAAATATCTGCAATGGAGACCATATTACCCATCAATGTCCTTAGATGGATGATATTCATCACTTTTTATCTTAGGAGAGAGATCCATAGCAACATGTTCTAAAAAAATACATTTCCACTGCAACAATAAAAAAGGATTGCATCAAATCCTAGACCTCCTCAAGGGGGAAACACCTCAAATAAGAATGTTTACATGTGAAATTAAATGGTTAGTTTGCATACATGATATTGCAATTACAATAATCTTGAGAGTGGTCCTTTGGATAAGGATCTATCTTCTTCTTATCCCGGCGGCTCTCTCTAGATAGAGAATCCTTCCTTTGATGTAGTTCTTTTCCAACCTAAGGGTGTTCTACAAAGGTTGACACATAATCCCAATGCATGAGCTACCCATAATTACAATATTTTGGAATACTTATCCCATGAATCATGTTCCATGTTTTCCCTCAAAGTCCTTTAAATATACCTAGTGCAGTGGAAATCATTTTTTCTACCATAGGTGGGATCGATCCCTCAGATACTTGCTTAATTATTTTTGACATCGACCATATTCGGCCTAGGTTCCCCCACCAGACCGCTTTTCAAATTTAAGTGACTTTGCATGGTACAAATATATTTAGGATTATTGTTGATGAAGGAGCCCCCAATTTCATCATATCCTTGTCATATTGGAGAGACTTAGATTCTCCAAAGCTCATACAATTGAAAACCATGTTAAAATAATTTGATGATAATATGTGCAAGCCTTCTGAAATCATTGCTACCTTTCCTATTGAGTTAGGTGGAATGAATATTTCGATTGAAGCCAAAGTAGTTGATGCCCTACTAGATTACAATGTGTTTTAGGAAGTAGTGAGTTCTACACAATGATAGTTTTAGTTTCCTCGGTCTTTAGGGTCCTCTAATTTTCTCATGAAGGGAAAGTAGTTACTATTGATCAACTGGCCTATTGTACACTTGATTCCTGAACTATCATTGGTATGAACATCCCATTTATCAATGGTTCCATAAGAATTTATGATAATGTTGGTGTTGGCATGTTCAAGGATTCATCATTGATGGGTACATTTACCCTTCCTCCGCTATTAAATTCTTCCAACACAACTCCTATTTGTATGATCTCTTCTAGTGCTATTCAACAAGATCCTTAGGTAGTACCCAATCCTTCGAAAGTATATTCACTTGGAGAAATTTTACAATTGAGTGTGGTATATATTTCCTACTAGGAAATCTAGTTGGCATCAGGCGATGCTGATAAAAATCTTGGTCAATAGGATGTGGAATATGATCAATACACTTCACCCATTTGGGTCATTAACCCTTCCAATTTACATAATTTTTTGATACTGAGATGCCTTTAGATGAGGCCATCCTAGAAGTCATGGCTATGGTCAATAAACCATGGTAAAATATGTACCATCGATAATATTTTCTTCCTAAATTGGAACTATCATAGGTTGATGTTACAATTCTTGATTAAAGACAAGTGGAATTTTCTAGGTCATCTAGTGAAGTGTTAGGTCTCGACCAAAATGTGTTTAGGATTCCTTTTTTAGAACTTTCCATCGAAATATCTACTCCAAACTATACTATATATGCATGTATTGTTTCTTCACTGTGTCTTGATGGGCACCATCAAGGAGCTCTGATAGCTCATGATATGTCTAAGTGTATTTATCCTCAAGTTGTTCCTGATAGTGACTTAGTTCTAGTTCATGACTAGAATTATGATAGTTTAGGAACACAGAAATTCAACCCTATGTGGTGTGGCCCTAGCATGGTGTGCCATATGATGCCAACAATGACCCATGAGTTCATCGATCACAATAGGAATCCTTGGCATGATCCTAGCAATGGGCTCTACCTCAAAAAGTATTATGTGTAAGTTGTCATGCTATGTTGTTCTTTGTACATGGTGTATTTTTAGTAGTTGTGCATTGTTAGTGATTTTTATTGTGGCATGTGATTGATTATATTCAATGCTTATCATGCTTGGTGTTTGATTTGTTGATGTCAGTGCCTATTTGGAATTTGTCACATTCATCTAAGAATTAATACAAGCATGCATGTACATACACATGGAAATTCATTCACATCATTTGAAATCATAAGTAAGTGTTGACCCATATGTATACAAGATAAATAGTTGGCACATCATGTCCAAGAAAAATGTTGTGAACAAAATTGGGCTACATGACCCATCACGATCTAATGTATATACATTCGAGAGACTGGATCTATATATCCATAGATGGTACAAAAGGGGGGGGACTATCATCTAGTCATCTCAAGGCACATGAGTCTCATGGTGATAAACAATTGTATTGGCTACTTGCCTTAATAGTCAAACAAAGGGGCATGGCACACCAACCATCTGACTCTCCAATATCCAAGGGACTTCCTTGATTCTCATCATAGGCAAACCCATGGTGATAGCTTTGAGGTTCCTCTACAACTCATAGAGGTTCTCCTCCACATCCTTGTAGCCCTCACCCTCCTCTAGATATTGCTCATCCCTCGCCCTATGGAAATTTGGAGCCATACCATCTGGACGAAATAGTCCGACATCTATGTCATACATGAAATTAATTACTTGTACACTACATACCAAAAATAAATAATATTTTTAAAATCCAAAAAAAATTATAAATTCAAAAAAATTGAAAAAACACATGATAATTTTCTTATATAGTCTTGACATAATATCCAATGGACTTTCCTACAATCTGCACCATATGTTTTGGAGGGAAAATATTATCACCAGAAGTAAAATTTACACAAGGTAAATGATAAAATGAACCATATTTGTCCATAAATAGACTAGTTTTGGGCCTTCTTGGGGTCTAAAATAACCATTTCTACACCTACATTGAAAATGGAACCTCTAATTACTTATGACTCATGCTTTGATATTATTGGATGTTATTTTTATGAGATTTCTACTACATTATTTAATTTAGGGACTAGTGTTTCTTGATGATTTTTATAGGATTGGTTGATGGTATTTCTGGTACTTTATATGGAATTTGTCACTAAATCGTGAGGTATGTGTTATAAACTAGCATATAGCAATAGGTTTTCCCCTGTGTTCCAATCTTGCATTATTAACCGTCACTTTTTCCAACATTATGCCTTAGATTCAACCTTGCTAGGTTGTGGCATTAGTCCTTCTCTTTGTTGCACATCATAACTTGTGTAGTAGTACCTACCCTTCATGGGATACCCTAGTTAGCACTCTCTTTACCAGTTTTCACGCATGCTATGATTATCCATAGGCACAAGAACCAACATTTATCCCTTCCATGACTAAGAAGTTGAGACCTCATTCTTTTCTCTTAATCTTTTTTTGGCCATGTCCTGAAGGGGTTCCCATAATGTTTTGTTGCTTATGTTTTAGTGAATGTTTCTATGTTTACATTCACCTTATCCTTCTTACTACCATTGTAGTCACTCTTGACATCTTGTTGTTTGAATTGGTTTGCCTCAATTTTGCAACCTTTTCCCTTGGAGTAAACTGCTACGAATGGACATCACTTGATGTAGTGTCCCTGATCTGGAACCCTTTTTAATTGTATATATAGGCTAGTGAGATGATTGGTATGAAGTGTAAAAGTAATGTACATTTAGGCTAGTGAGCCAAGGAAACCTAGTTTTGGTGTTGCGTGCATCAAAGTAGTGTGCGAAGAAGTGCTAACAAAGACAAGGTGTGCATAGTCTATGTGTTGCGCACACCTGGGTAAATGCGTACATGAAACCATGTTGTACGCACTTGGGTTAGTGAAAGGTAATGCCATGGAAGTGTACGGTATTGAGTTATATATATGTATATATGGTTGTTTATGTTTTGAGCTCGGAGAACCTGTGTGATTATGAGGCTAGTGAGCCTGGATGCAAATATGCCAGTGCACTTATCCATGTAAATACAATCATGATTATTAATATAATATTGCATCATTGCTCACTGAATGACTCAGAAGAAAAGATATGGGGGGCCTACTCCAACAAAAAAGGGACAAAGGGGGTGAGTCGTAAGTCTTAGGGAATGTTTTATAATATTTATGGGAAAAATTTAATGGCATATATATTATTATTTTATCCTAAGTTCCCAAGGATAGGGAATGGGTCACTAGGTGGCTTAAAGCTACTTTTGAAGGTGAAAAGTTTCAAGTGGAAGGAATGTAATATATATTGCTAGCCTTAGTGTATTTTGGGGGGGATTGACATTGTTATGATGATTATTCATGTTTCATGCTCTTTTGAGAAGAAGGAGGTTGGACAATATGGAAGATCTAATTATTGCCTTATCTGCTCAGAGAAGCTTGTAGGGAGTTGTGGTATATAATAAGAAATACTATCAAGGAGTCGGGTTGATATACCATGAGAAGTCTCTCTGGGTGAGAGAGTGGTTGTTTTGGAGTGGTTGTCAGACCCGTTGACATAATATCTAGGAAATATTTTTCTTGAGAGTTATTCTCTAATGAGATGAGCACTAGTCGCAGGGCTTAGAGACTTCCTGTCCAACATGTTGTTAGTAACCCTGGGAAGGGAAGTGGGGCAGTCGAAGGAATGGTGATAAGAGAAGGGGAGCACTTCCTTAGGTGTGATAGGTGCGTGGGGAATGAGGGATTATGGGCTAGTTGCAACAACAAGCACTTATGACTAAGCAATGTTTTTGAGTTTCAAACCATAGCTTGTCGCTAGGACCCTTTTTTCCCTAGTGGAGTTGAGCCCCAACTCGGGGGTGGCTTGTTGCTGAAATATTATGAGAAACAACGTCTATGGATGGGAGGAAAGTCTGAGTGAATGCCATAGTTGGTGACTTTTATAAAAGATAAGTTTACTTTATGTGTTTGTCTTGTTTATTGTGTGCATATTTTTCTATGTTTGACATGGGTTAATTCTTGTATGTTGTTGCATATAAGTATTTTTTGTTATTTTGTTTAATGTTGCTTGCACCTGTTCGTATGATGCTTATAGTATGTATTGTATTTGTGCAAGAGTACGTCAGAGGATGATAACCTTTCCTACTAATACAATATGGTAGAATTGGTTATGAGTATTGCAAGAAAAGGATTGAGTGGTCGGGTGCACATGATTGTATTCTGTGTGTATCAAGAGGCTAGAACTCACATGTGTGTGGTTAAGGAATTAGAACTCATGCATTGTAATAATAGAAGTAGCACATGCATCCTAGGTGGTTGTGTGCACAATTGTACTATGTGGTCGGTATGCTTGTGTGCGCAGTTGTTTGATTTAATTCTGCTGCTTAAGGTTGTATTAAAAGAAATTGTTTCTTTTGCTGTTATAAGTTGTGTGGTGCAACTCAAGCTTGGTTCGAGTGCATTACTTCAAGTGATATTGCGTGGATAGAGTTTAAATTAGACTCTATGTGCAGTGTATTTCTACTGTAACATTTTTCAGTGGTATGCTACAAATTGGTATCAGATCTTTGTTAGAGTCTTTTATGGAGTAGCATGGCCTAGCTTGGGTGGTTGGGGATGTTACATTTTGGTATCAATGCTATTGGTTCAACACTGGACTTGTATGGACCAAATACTAGCATGAATAGATGTGTGCGCTAAGAATTGGTGTCATGCAATGTAGATTTTAGTTGCGCGGAAAACCATTGGTGCACGATATAGATTTGTGATGCGTGAGTGTGAAAACTAGAATGTGGGGTGTTAAAATCATCTAAGAAATCCAAGGGAAGGATAATGACAAAATTGTACAAAGTTTTCATGTAGTTATTACTTGAAATCATCAAACAAATCTTAATTGTCTGCACATTTTGCATAAATATAGGTGACTAGAGTAGGACAAAGTCAGTGCATAAAGTTAAAAGAATGGAATATGCACAGAGGACTTATAGCACTGATGATGAATTTGGAGATATGTATGTCGGTTTGGGTGTTGATGGTATAGAATCCAAGGGGGAGCGCATGAATTTGGTAGAAACTGTAAAAGGACTGCAGAAACATGTCTAAAGCCATAAGGCTGACAACGAAAGGATTATGAGAGCCAAGGCATGGCAAGATGACTTTAATGTCAAATTGATGCAAATTATGGACAAAATAGAAAACAAAATGGATAGGGAGACAAAAATGAGTAGATCGAGAAGTTGTAGGTATCATGATGAGAAAAGAAGAGAATAGAGAAGTGTTGGTAAGCATTCTTTCAGGAAATGGAGCAGTAGCTTGAGTCCATCTCCTATAAAAAAAAATAAGAGAAGGATTGGGGTGGGTGAGCTACAAGAGGGAATTAATAATATCGAGCCTCCTACCTTTGATGGTGAGCACAAGAAGGAAAAATATGTGGAGACCTGGTTGTTAGATATGAAAAAGTATTTCCAACTGCATAATTATTCTACGTAGGCAAGTGAGAGAATTTCAATCTATCAGTTAAAAGGAAAGGCATAAATGTGGTGGGATCAATATATGCAAGTGAAACATATTGATGAGATCAAGAAAGTTACTTGGAGAGATTTCAAGAGGTTTTTCCAAAATAAATACTTAACCAAGCAATACTATGACAGGAAAATGAAGGAGTTCTTTGAACTCAAGCTTGGGAGCATGACAATTGATGAGTACGGAATAATATTTTTAGAACTGATGAATTATGTGCCTTTTATCAAGGATGAACAGGTGAATATTCAAATATATTTGAGTGGGTTTACCTCATTTATCGGTGACAATATATAGTATGATGACCCTAGTATGTTGGAAGAAACCGTAAGACGCACTAATTGTCTTTATGAGAAACAAAGGGGAAAGCCGAATTTCCAAAAATCTTGGGAAGATAAGATGAAAAGTAAGGTGGAACAAAGGAAGAAGGGAATTACGCCAACGTTTTTTAGAAATATTGTGAAAGGAAAAACGACTCTCCAGGATCCTATAATTTCGGAAACAGTGGGACAAAAGTCATCTATACAACTTATGCAATGTTAGGGTTGTGGCGGAAATCATATGCGCAAATATTTCCCTCAAAGAGGTGATAAATTCAGAACTGCACATAGTGTACACCAAGATGCGATAATGGAAGACATGGGTAGAAATGTTCTAAGAAATTACGAAGCACCGGATAAAAAGTAGGCTGAGTTTCAGTCACACATGATCGAGGTGGAAGGTAATATTAATGACCAACCTATTACTATTTTAATTTACTTAGGATCTAGTCATAGTTATCTAGATCCTAAGATGGTGGAAATATTCCATTTGTCGAGAATAAAGATGGGAAAAACTTGGTTGGTGCAGTTAGCTACAGGAGAAAAGAGGAAAATTAGTGATATGGTTAAGGCATGTCTAATGGAGATGAATGGTCTGCGCACAAATGTTGATTTGAATATCATACCTTTGGGTTAGTATGATTTCTTCATTGGTATGTATGGTTGGACGAGCATCATGATGTGTTGGATTGTTATAATAAGGAATTTACTTTCCTGGATGAGAAAGGAAATTTGAGGTCATTTCAAGGAATTCCAAGAGATGTGACTATCGGAGAAGTTTCAGCGTTGCATTTGAAGAAAAGCTACAGGAAAGGATGTTAAGTATTCGCAACACACATGGAAGAGACACCTAAGGATAAAGTTCCAAGTGTGGAAGACATCACAATACTGAAAGAGTATGAGGATGTCTTTAAAGAGATACCGACATTTCCTCCAAAAAGAGATATTAACTTCTCTATAAATCTGATGTCGGGATTAGCATCTATATTGAAAACTCCTTATAGGATGAGTATGCAATATTTGAAGGAGTTGCAGATGGAACTTGAGGATATTTTGAATAAGGGGTATATACACCCAAGTGTGTCACCTTGGGGTGTGGCAATTTTGTTTGTGAAGAAGAAGGATGGTATGCTAAGACTATATATCGACTTCGAGCAATTGAAAAAGGTTACAGTGAAGAACATGCATCCTTTTCCAAGGATAGATGATTTGTTTGATCAACTAAGGGGCACAAGGATATTTTACAAGATGGATCTTAGATCTAGATATCACCAAGTGAGAATAAAAGAGGAAGGCATCAATACGACTACATTTAGAATGAGGTATGGTCATTACAAGTTTACAATGGTGCCATTTGGGTTATCGAATGCACCAGATATATTCATGAGTTTGATGAATGGATTTTTCAGAGAGTATTTAGATAAGTTTGTCATTGTATTTTTGGATGACATTCTTATTTACTCATAGTCTGAGGAAGAGAATGAACAACAATTGAGGATGGTGTTATAGGTATTGAGGGAGCATCAAATTTATGCAAATTTGAGCAAATGTTCATTCTATTAGCTACATATTCATTACTTGGGTCATATCATTTTAGAATAAGGGATAGTTGTGGACCCAATGAAGATTGAATTCATTGAGGAATGGCTGATGCCAAGAAATTTCACAGAAGTGAGATCCTTTATGGGACTAGCAGGGTACTACAAAAGGTTTATTGAAGGATTTTCACAGATTTCACATCCAATCACATCCCTGTAGAAGAAAGGTATGTGATTTGAGTGGACTCCATATTGAACAATGATTTTTCATCACTTGAAGAGTCTGTTAACAAGTGCACCAATTTTGAAGATTGTTGATCCAGATGTAGAATTTGTTGTGTGCACAAATGCATGCAAGGAAGGACTCGATGGAGTATTGAGTCAGAATGGACATGTGGTATTCTATGAGTTAAGGAATTTGAAGGAACATGAAATACTCTATGCCACACATGACTTAGAGTTGGCAACTATAATGGATGCTTTGAAGATGCGGCGACACTATATCATGGGTAAGAGATTTGAGCTGAGAACAAGCCATTGTGGTCTGAAGTATTTGTTTGGAAAATCAAGTTTGAATTCTATACAAAGCAAGTGGTTAGAGTTCCTCAGTGAGTATGACTTTGACATAAAGTAGATCAGAGGAAAAGAAAACAAGGTGGTCGATGCACTCACCAGGAGGATGCATAAAATGCATGATACAACCATTGGCATGTACCAAACATATTTTTGCAACATAATTTTAGAGGTTTCCATATCATATATGTGATCTATGGATATAAGTGTGACTTTACAAAAAGGTATGTCAGAGGAAAATTTTGAAGTTTATGAGATAAGAGAGGATGGGATCCTCATGTACAAACATAGAGCTTATGTGCTGAATGATTAAGAGTCGAAGAGCCTGATTTTGTCAGAGATGCATAAGGTTCCTTATGCTGGACATCTAGGTTACTAAAATACAATTGTCACAGTAAAGAAGAAATACTTTTGGTCAGACATGAAAAAGGAAGTTGCGTATTTTATTGTCAAATGTCTCGAATGTCAGAAGGTCAAGGATGAGAAAAAACATCTAGCTGGTATGTTGCAGCCTTTGCCTAATCCTGAGTGGAAGTTGGAAGTTGTGACCATGGACTTCATAACCAAGTTGCCAAGGACTGCTAAGAAACATGATTCTATTATGGTGGTGGTGGACAAGCTTACTAAAGCTTCCCATTTTATTCTAGTGAATTCAATGCACAAGGTAGCCGATGTTTCTGAGATATACATGTGTGAAGTTGCTAAGTTGCATGGTGTACCTAAGAAAATTGTGTCTTATAGAGATTCCAAGTTCACCTTGAACTTTTGGAAAGGGTCATTCAAAGGATTTGGAACAAGTTTGAATTTCAGCACAACGTATCATCCTGAGTCAAATGTTCAAACCGAGAGGGTAAGTTGGATGATTGAAGACATGTTGAGGATGTATGTGATGGATAAGCCATAAAAATGGTGTAACGACTCCTCCGTTACGAAAAAAAAAGTGACATACAACAGGTAATTGTTTTTTTTGCGTTAGGAAATATACATCACAATTAATAACACCATCATTGACACATCATCCAAGATATTAATGAAACAATATTAACACAATATCAATCATCGGATACACATATCGATGCATTAACACAAATAAATTGCAGCCCATAATCATCACATTCATACAAAAAAATGATGATGCATAAATAGTACGAATCGTAAAACGATCAACTCCTCTCATCAGGATAATAATCAGATAAAACCATGATAACATGAGATAACATAGCGCTAACTTAAGGATCATAAATATAATCATAAAATGACATAAGATACTACCCACCCAACCTACCCTACAAGGTTAGGACCTCCAGGACAGATAAGCAACGCTCAAAGCCTAGGTTCCAATTGATTTTAACCATTTAAGGGATCAGGGCTGGCGACTGTTATGAGGAACAAGGAGGTGTCTACATCCCACTAACACAATCAATCCAAGCAACTAGCTAAATCAACATATTCTACGATCATAGATCTCATCAATCCATCAATCCTAAATATCAATTAATCAAGGCGCAAGGATAATCATTCACAAAACACATAATAGACCACAATAAATCCAAGGCGCAAAAGAAAGTATCAGTTATACTCGAGGCACAAATCCCAATCACTTAATCATGTACTCATAAAAAATTAAATGATGTAAGACCAATAGACTTTAACATAATCATACGTCGCCATACTAAAGGTGCAAGAGTATTCTCAACCTTATTTCGTGGCGCAAGGGAGTCTAACTACTTAGCTAGTTAGACATCAATATTACAATTAAGGCATAAGAAATATAACCACATTAATTCAAGGCGCAAGAGATATAAGGTCTAAACAATCAATCACCACATCATAAATTTATTACGTGCAAGTAGTCCAATGTCTATAATATCATTCTTTACATCATGGTTTCGTTGCACGCAACAAGTCTAGTGTCTAACATCATACATTGCAGTATAATTTCAGTGCGCGCAAGGAAATGATTTAATTAGCTAATCATCCAACAAGTTTAAAATTGTGGTGCATGTATGTAGGAAATTATTCCTTAATATCCATGCGCAATCGTTAACATCAAAAGGTGATATATCTAAACCTTAATGGAAACATAATTAACAATAAACCTTAATGGAAACAACATAAAGGGAAAGCAATGAACCTCAATAAGGGAATTACATTAAGAAGCCATGAAGCTAAGTAATGGATTTAACATTAAATGAAAGCAATAAACCTTTCCTTATAATATAAACTCAAAACAACAATAAGCAATAAATTAACAATATATCTCTAATTTAACCATAAACCTTAATGGAAACAACATTAAGGAAAAGCATTAAACCTCATAAGGGAATTAACATTGAATAAGCCATGATCCTAAATAATGGATTAAACAATTAAAGGAAGGAAATAAGCTTTTTCTTATAATTTAGACTCTTAATTACAAACAATAACGATATGTTCCCTCCATTCACAAAACAGACATTTCCACCTTCCGATTCACTATTTGGATCTACATTGAGCTAAAATAGGGAAAAACACACTATTAAGGGGAAGGAAATTGCAGAGTAAGCACCCAGAAATTTCATCAAGCAAGAGATCACAATCGCTATGTGGGAAGGGGAAATTTCGCTTAGCCCGAGTAAGGAATTTCGTTGCACAAAGAGGGAAAATTTGCAGGGCTTTGGAGGGTCATTCGCTGAGGGTTTCTCACAGCCAATGAAAAGATGAAACACAGAGGTAGGAGAGAGAAAAAATAAGTTTTAAAAATTGTTTTTAAAGGAGCCCTTTCACAGAAGAAATGTAGAGATAGGAGAGAGCCCAACCGAGTTTTAAAAATCGTTTTTAAGGGAGCTCTCAACCACAGGAAAACAAAGAGATAGGAGAGAGTCCAACTGCGTTTTAAAAATTGTTTTTAAAGGATATCTCAACCACAGGAAAACACAAAGATAGGAGAGAGCCCAACAGAGTTTTAAAAATCGTTTTTAAAGGATCTCTCAACCACAGGAAAACACAGAGATATGAGAGAGCCCAACAGAGTTTTACAAATTGTTTTTAAAGGATCTCTCAACCACAGGAAAACATAGAGATAAGAGAGAGCCCAACAAAGTTCTAAAAATCATTTTTAAAGGAGATCTCAACCACAGGAAAACAAAGAGATAGGAGAGAGCCCAACCGAGTTTTAAAAATAATTTTTAAAGGAGCTCTCAACCACAGGAAAACACAAAGATAAGAGAGAGCTCGATCGAGTTTTAAAAACTTTTTTTAAATGAGATCTCAACCATAGGAAAATGCAGAGATAGGAGAGAGCCCAACCAAGTTTTAAAAATCATTTTTAAAGAAGATCTCAACCACAAGAAAATGAAGAGATAGGAGAGATCCCAATAGAGTTTTAAAAATCGTTTTTAAAGGAGCTCTCAACCACAAGAAAATACAGAGATAGGAGAGACCCCAACCAAGTTTTAAAAATTGTTTTTAAAGGAGCTCTCAACCACAGGAAAATGCAGATATAGGAGAGAGCCCAATAGAGTTTTAAAAATTCATTTTTAAAGGAGCTCTCAACCAAAGGAAGAAAAAGAGATATGATTTAATGGGAGAAGGTGTCAAAAACAACGCAGAGAACAATATCTCAGAGATTTAAAAAAAAACACAAGTTTAGGATGTGAATGCAATCTATAGATGGTGAAAAAATGTACATGCAATAAAAATAAAATGCAGAGAACCCTTAAATTGTCATCCAACAACAATTGTGGCTGAGAAAACTTGTGGGCATTTTGATCCTAGCACGAACACAGAAGTTACAAAACTTCATAGAAAACCCACTACAACATGCTGTGGGTAAATGCAGATAAAAGTGATCTTGAAGGGAAAAACCCAGGTTTTAAATTATAAACACATGCCTCTTCATTTTCATATCAACAAAATAAATAAATTCTAACACATCCAGTTCCATAATTCCATTACAAATTCCATCAACATATAAATCCATATACAAAATTTTAAACATGTGTATCGTAACCGGTGGATGGACTTGTTGATGTTCTTCGACGGTTGGCGATCCTCCTTGTTCTCGCTTTCTAATTGTTGAGACCTCACCAGTACCTCCCAACCAACTCTAGGGGTACTTTTATTTCCCCTCAACACCTCGAGCCGCAAAGGGGCCACACACACAAAACTAGAGAAAAATATAGCTCTCATCTTGCCTCGCAAGGTCGAGCTACCACTATATTTTCGAGTTGGGTATCACAACTCTCACAATAAAAATCAGTCAAAGAAATTCCAGTAGCATAACCTTACACATACAAGTCATCATCCATTCCTCTTTTCCGCCATTAATTTTATAGATTTATTATTAATGACCACTTGTCATTTTCATATTTATTTCGTTTTATTAAATTTTAATTAGGAAATACTCTCCCCCGCACACTTATCACCCGAACCCTTAGTTGCACTAGAAATTCATTTATTTAATTTAATTTAATGTCAATTTCCCTCACCTATCCTAAAAGCGCTCCTTGCTATCCCTTTATTCCCTCTATTTCCTTTTAATGATTGACGTCTTTCTAAAACTTAGTTGTGTTTTATTTAGGAAAGTTCTTTAGTTAGTCTAGACTAGATTCTTTTCTATGTTTCCACATTCCTTTTTACATTCATTTCCCATTTTTTTCTAAGTTCCAATTTAACATGTCTAGCACATAATCATTAATTAAATCTTTAGATAAATATTTTTCTTTTAAATTCTAACTTGATTTTTCTTCATCCCCCTTTTATTAATTGTTCATTTAGTTTTTTTTTTTAGTCTTCTTACCCTATTTAGACCTAGGCTTAATTTTCAACTAGGATTAGAATTTTTGTTTTTTAAGGGAATTTTATAATTAATAAAAATTTACTCATTTAACATTTATTTTAAGGCTGAACATGTCAAAACAAAATATTTTTTTTAGGCACCTAGGTTCATTGACTCACCTTTATTAAAATCACGATGTGCCCTTCAAGACGCACTACGTGCTCCAAGGGTACCACATGCCTTTGACTGATTTTGGTAGTTTTGCAACCCTTGGATTCAATTCTCCATCAGACGACCTTGTGAGAGACTAAGAGCCTCTAAGGAATAAGGACCCTACCTTATTTCACACCCCTTAGAATATTCATGAGCGACTGTCTCAGTTTTCCCTCACGACATTATGGATGTTGATTAAGGCTGGTTTTCATTGATGTCAACCCTTGAAGAAAGTCTCGTAGCACAAAGGTTTGGGTAATGGACCCAATATTGTTTGATGTAAATATGAATCATTATTATTTTTTCATGGTTGATAAGAAGTAAATATGGATGAACTCCAAAGTGGTCCCCTTATGGTGAAATCCCTCACGGGAAGACGCTTTGCAAAGTAAGAGAACCCATGATTAATTGTGGAATAATGAGATGAAGGACAATGAACTTGTTAGGGAAACTATCCTATATGGATAGTTCTTGTCATTTCATTTCCGGTGGTATGTAGAACATCACATAACTCCTCACAGTTAGAGAGTTATGATCATGTGAAGTTGGAGAACCTAGGTTTGGGTAATGGACCCAAGTTTGTTTGATGGATAACGATATGATTTTTGCTATATTTTAAGGTAATAATATTATATATGGATATTACATGTCATTCCATTTCTGGTGGTATGTGGAATGTCACATAACTCCTCACGGTTTGAGAGTTATGGCCTTACGAAGTTGGAGGACCCTTATATGTCATCTAGAAGCCCCAAAAGGTCAAAGTAGTCAAAGTGGTTTATGAGATTTTAAAAGGTAAATAATAAAGTGAAGTGATGAGTGTATTATAATTCAAAGTGAATACAAAATAAATTATTTCAATAATAAATTTAATGG
>ML815790.1:30798-50728 GCA_009831015.1 Picea engelmannii
TTACTAAGTGGACAAGTGGTTAGAAGTGGGTTAGCCCTAAAATAAGGAAAGCGGGTTAAGATGGTTAGAAGGTAACCCCTTGAGGAAGCTACATGAAAGTATAAATAAGAGGCAAGGGTCTCTCATTTTTAATCACACTTGAGCATATTGAATATCTACAAGTAATTGAGGTAAACAAAGGATATATAAGCCGAATTTCAGAGGGAAGGTGAAGTAAAGAAGACTGAAATTCAAGGGAGGATAAATTCTTTTGATGATGCTTTCTAAGGTATGTTATTTACAGGTCATCTCACCATTTTCACAATAAATTTGTTTCTATATTGATTCATACCGTGAAATTAGGAGGTCGTTGGGGAAACATATCCAAGTAGCGGTGATACAACTTTCATCTTGTGGGTCATTGTATTTTTGGTTTCTCATATAAAATCCATGGTCAACCCTGAGATTTTTTAGATTTGGATATTTATGAGGAGATTTATGTTCTCCCCCTCCTTGTCTCCCCATCCAAACATTACAAAAATCATTGAATTTATATGTGTGATTAGATTTTTGTGAAACTAATATTACTTTATGTATTAGATGGTATCTATTTCATGCAATTCTATTGTTACATGACATAGTATTTGAGAAGGGTTGGTTTTCTTGTGTGCAAGTAGCAGGTGGAAGAGGTTGCATCAGAGCTATATATAAAGAGCCTTTCCAAAGGATATGATAGGAAAAACTTCAAGAAAAATTAAGATATCCTCTTTCTTTCTTCCTTAGCATAGTTTGTTTGTGTTTAATAGATATAGGTGGAATCCATAGTGGTCTATCCTATGGTTTGTTTTTTACTGTAATAAGTTCAATGCGAGGGCTTATCTATTTGTATATGAGTTTCTCTACAATAGGTATCAGTCTTGAAACAAGATGGTCATCTAGTTTCTTATCATTCTAAAAGTTTGTTTAATACAAATATCCAATACTACTCCTACAATAAATAATTATATGCCCTTGCCCAAGATATTAAATAGTGGCATGATTATCTACTGGGAAAGGAGATGATCTTACACACTATTATTCATCCTTTGATTTTATTAAACACGCAAAAAAAGCTAATTGAGCAACGACACATCAAATGGGAATCTTAGATTCAACAATTTCATTTGGTAAGAAAATACAAGAAGGGAAGAACCAACCAAATAGTCGAGCTACTTAGTCTCCCTACAATTTGTACACTTTCAATCAACATCAAGGTTCCTACATATGATATTTGGAAGCAAAAATACTCTTCATATATGTTATAACCCTAATTTACACCAGACATGCATACCTAGCACCAAACCATCTTACTTACTATTTTTGCCAAACCAATACTGAATAACTCTTCTTAAAAACCAAAATTTTGAAGATGTACGTGCCTTGCACCACTACTAACCATGTATGTAGGCTAGTTGCATCACTACGTCCCACATATGTACACTATCTGCACCATTACAACCCGCGTATACCCACAAAAGTTGCAAAAAATAAAAAGTTGCAAGGGAATACAAGCTTTTTGGCAGTTTCCTAACCAATTGACTGCCCATAGCCCATCACCCAACTGAATAACTATCCTTTTGGCACATAAAATAAGGTGTTGGGGTCCCATTCCAAAGAGAAGCATGAAATCAATGAAACTCTACCCATTTCATAATCCCCCCTTGCCCCAAGAATTTGCAACCACATTGTGAGTTTTGAGCCAGAATTCCCTATTTTTTCCCTTTTTCCTCATCCATAAGCCTATGCCCATTCTCTAGAGAGAAGTGTAAGAGAAGAACGATACGTGGAAGCAGTTGGAGCTTGGTGAAGAGGATCCCAGGACCGGGTTTGAGGAGCAGTCGTTGATCTTGTTTTGTAAGTGACTTTGTGAGATTAATATAAAGAAGTACTTTTTTCGTCCTGCCATATGATGTGTTTAATATTTATGTTTGATTTACATTTTGTTATGACATCTAACCCACTAATCCATATATAGAATGAATGTTCGTAGTTTCTTGTTTTTCTTTTGGTGAATGTAGGTCAGCCTTGGAAGGATATTTGCAGTTGAGAAGCGACCGAACGCATTGGGATCGACACTGGACGCAGAGTTTAAGGTAGGACTATCGGATCCATATACTTTGTAATTTATACATGAATGTGGGGTATTGTTGGGATAATTGTTAAAAGTAGGAGACTTTAGACGGTTAGCTTTGCCTACACTTTAGAACCCTAGTGTAGTCCATAGGGGGGTTTTCCCACTATAGAGGAATTGGTGACTGTACTGGGGAACCTCTAGGGTTTTTAGGGGATTTTTGTTTTTCGGTGTCTTTAATTGGTTTATTTACCATTTCTTGAGTTTTTGTAAGTTTTTGTGTCTTAAAGGGATTATGGTCTTCCATACTAGTACTCCCTTCCTAGTTTGCTTGACTGTTACTTTTTCTTTTTAGAGAAGTCACAGAGGTGTACGCGGCCTACAGTGGGTCTGCATGCGTACATACACACCCTATCTTTGGACAACCCACGTATATACGTAGGATGTTGAAGTATTGGTTGCATGCCTGTGTTAAAGAAGAGGCAGTCATCCTCTTCCCTAAATGAAGCCATATTTCTCAGGGGTTTTCTTGATTTATTCCTGGTCTCTGTTTATTGCAGTCTTTGGCCTAGGTCTGACCATAGTTAGCTTTTTCTTTATCAAGATTTTGTGTTTTCTTGATTAGGGTTTGAGACAAGTTTTGTGAATTTTTTCTGATTAACTTGTTTAGTATTGCCAGTAACTCTCTGTGAGTCACAACAGACCAGAAGTTGGTTTTTGGTCTCATCTTGTCTTCACTTTTCCATTTTTATTTTCTTTAGAAGAAAATAAAAGAATTCATTTTCAAGTTTCTTATTTTCGAGCATAAAAAAAAAAAAAAATCAATTTTCAGAGAGTGAAAAATTCCAGTAACATGGAAACTATCCGGGACCCCCCTCTAACACAAGGAATAAACACGAGGTCGCATGCATAAAGGTAGCGGAGATAATCCCTCCAAAACCAGACCAATTGTATTGGAGGAACGCATATAGGGGACTTATCTTGGGATTACGTTGATCGCGTTTTCCACGGAGCTTCATGGGTCTCGAATCCGTTTGAGGTCCTGAGTCATCTTTCGAAACACTTGCTTTCAATACCCTTGATAGGTTTTGGGCTTGATACCCTGTTCATTGCGGTCCACTTGACTGTTGAATGTGCCCGCCTGGTAGTTGTTCACGAGCTGGCAACTTAGTTTCCTTTGATTTTAGGGACTTACACAGGTGACTGTGGGGGTATACCGTGGTACCTAGGTCAGACATCAGGCCACACTTTGCAGAGTATACTCGAAGGGTTCTTCTGTGTTCAAGTTGCACTTGCACCGGTAATTTTCTCTAGTGTTGGTTGTTGTAACTGTTCTTCCAACTAATAATGGTGGTTTGCTTGGTGCATCTCATAGGAACTTTTTCTAGTGCGTGTTTGGTATTCAAAATTAGAAAGCCTTAGTGTTTCGTTGATATTCTCACACAGTGGAAGATCAAGAGCTCCACTAGTCTCAAAGGCTTTTGGGCCTACCGCCCTTTAACTTGCAGCCACCACCGCCACCACAAAGGAGAATACTTTACCAGGAAGGGTCATTTGAGGCGACTGGGCCACATGAAGTTGTACTCGAGCCATCTTTGAGAGGAGAACATTCATTTCTGGAGGGACCAACTATTTCTGACCTTGGAGCGAAATCTCTTGGTCTATATAACTCACCAATCACCGACTTGTCGGTGGCACTTCCGACACAGATTGCCCCTCCAAGGGTAATGCATCAAGAGCATCAGATAATCCTACAAGTAGAGATGGAAGAAAATGTTGCTACTTCGTCAGGGATTCCTCATACTCCCTCTACCACTGCCACAATTGGGGGAGTTCTACCTCCTAACTCACCTTCGTAGGTCCGGGTCACTATGGTCTTGATCACCTCTACCTCGGGCAGTGGTCTGATTCCATCCATGGCAATGATCACTACATCGTTTACGCAGAGTGCGACGGGCCCTCCATTTTCTTACGGGATGCCCAACTTTGACACGAACTCGATCCTTTCCTACTCCACCTTACAAACTTTGGGTTTGGGGGTAGGAAGCTCAAATGCTCCTCTACAAGGGTCCATGGGGGAACCTCATCCCATTATAATTCTATCCCTTATGGCGGGGTTCATATACCTCCGTCGTCTCGCTCACTCAACGATGCTCCTCAGCAACCTGTCTGGCCGACGATGAACTACAACCTGTTTGGAGCAGGTAGTCAAGGACCTTCTTCTAGTACCACACTGGTGGGTTATTTGTCTTTCTCTTTGTTTGACGTGTTTGGTAACAACACATTCTTGTCAGCTTCCATCTCGGTCGGGGGAAACCTTGGTTTTGGATCACAAAATCTTGCGCAGGGTATTATTCTTGCACAGGGGGCACACACTTCTCAAGGACCTTGTAATTCATGGCAGGGAATAGTTCCCTCCTCAGGGATGATGACCAGGAGAAACCCCTTCCATGGTCAATGGAACCCCGAGAAAGTCATAGGAACTATGCCCGTCCGATCGACAGGGGGAAACCCTTTCCAGAACCTTTGGAACACTACGTCGGGAGAAATCCCTTCTCAACCCTCAATGTCCTACTATGAGAGTCAGTCGATGATGTCTCAACAAGCGTAGCATCCAAATGCTGGCCTAGGCCATGGTTTTTACCAGAACCTAGGCCAGTAGCCTAACTTTTCCTGGCAACCTGGTGCCAACCAAATCCCAGGCTCCTATCCTTCTGTACATACTCAACAACCTAAGCTACCATTTCTGACAACTTTGCATTTTCTAGACTTGTCAAGATTATTAAATGACCCAATCTGTCATGATCCAGTTAGCCTGCTATCTCGACCAAGTTTCCCTCAGACATTCCAAAGTTCAAAGGTAAGTCTAACGAAGATCTAGGCAATCATGTGACCACATTTCACCTATGGTGCTCATCCACTTCTTTGAGAGATGAATCTGTCCAGTTTCATTTGTTTCAACACACTCTTATCGAGAGTGCCGCGAAATGGTACATCGAGCTTGACCGCTCAAGATACTCTACTTTAGGTGAATTGGAAATGGTTTTCTTAAACCATTTTCAATTAGCTGTGAGATACGATGTCAGAACATAATTGTTGGCCAAATTTGAGCAAACAATGGCTGACCATATCTATGATCACATCTGAAAATGGTGGCACCAGAAGAGTTTGATTAAAGTACTAGTTCCACTATAATTCCTATTGGAATGGTTCCTTAAGTCTTTGGTACCTCAGCTATCCAAGGACATAGCAACGTCAGGGGTGTTTTCAGAGGAAGAAGCGATAATGAGAGATCAACAACTAGAGATGATTTACTCTCAGTCTGGTTTTCTTTATGAAATTTTTCCAGATGTGCCACGGTATATTCTTGATAAGACCAGACACAAATCTGGACCACATGTCGATGACATTGTTGGTTCAAAACAAGAAAATCCCATTGATCTTGTGTCAAACCAATTGCAACAATTGTTGATACAACAAACAGTGGCCAACCCAACTTGTAGTTCGACTGCTCTCCCTGCTCAGACATTGGATGTACACAATGTGCAATTGATGAACCCAAAGGCCAACCAACAGGCCGAAGGGAAGAAAAAACAACGAAAGAAGGGTAAGGGGGATAATAAAGAAACCAATAATGTTGGTGGGGGAAACACATAGAGAAAGAAGTCTAAGTATCAGTGCAACCTTTGCACGGAAGACCACCCGACTCACCTATGCCCTCAAGTCGCGGAGGCCCAAAACTTATTGGCACGGCAACAGCCTGCAGTGTTAACGAACCCATTTCCTCATGGGAAAAATTTAACTTAAGCCTCTGCAAACGTGGATGGGGGCAGTCAGGGACCCCCTTTGTTGTCTAGCAATCCCTCGAATTCGAAAGTCCATATGTTGAAAGGTGAAGCTCATACAGCTACTAGGGCACATGATTACGTAACACCAATTACTGCAGAAAAGGGTAAAGAATCTGAAAAACCATCTGTTCCTCTCTAGATCGAGAGAATGATGGGTGAAACAATGACACACATCTCGAAATGGGCGTTCAAGAAGGATTCACATAATCCAAACATGAGGGCCTCCTAGAACTACTCTGTGGTGGAGTATTTGTCACAAACCCCTTGCATGATATCTTCTTTGGAGGTCCTCTAGAGTGTCCCTTCGCAGAGAAAGGCTCTACTAGCTGCCTTAGGATACGTTGAGACATGTAATCTAGGAACTATCACACTTGATACAACTGACTTGAAGCCTCATCTCCCATACCACGTCGCATTTCAGATAGTAATGGCTCACCCCACAAAATCGTCTACCTGGAATATTTTTCATATAGTGGTTGATGAGGGCGCCTCGACATGCATGATGTCGTTGGCGTGTTGGAAATCCATTGGCCAAACCATTATGTCTCCTTCACCTAATCTTATTACATCTTTCGACGGTCATTATTTCAGATCACATGGAATCATTCCTTCTTTCCCAGTGCAGTTAGGAGAGAAGACCGTGTGCGTCGAAGTTGAAGTAGTCGATGCACCTCTCAACGAAAACCTCTTGTTAGGAAGGAGTTGGACATATTCCATGCATGCAGTGGTCGCCATAGTTTTTTAGGTCTTGTTATTCCCACATGAGGGCCAAATCGTGACCATTGATCAATTGTCATTCTCCATACCTGACCCTTCATCGGGGGCATCCACGGTCCCGATGATTGATAACCCACAACCCGACGTCATCAACATGGGGGTTGGTTTGTGCCCACCTATTATGGGTAATTTTGATTAAATGCCTCCTTATGGCGATGTCAAAATGATATTGGTTGTCTCCGAACAGCCTAAGGATGAAATATTTTCAGTTTCATCGTTCCACATAACTTACTTTAATGATCCATGAATTCTTCCTTCCCCATCAACCACGATGGAAGGGATAGGGCACCATGGCATGTCCATGCCCTTGTCGGTGGCAGAAGTTGCGTACCCTATAGTCCAACAAGCTTCCACTGAACCCGATCTGAATCCCGCACAAGAGTTAGATCCAATTCCTGATCTTTGTTGGGCTCAAAGTTACCTTGCCACTACCAATTCCTTAGACTTAATCTTGCCACTTTGACAAGGTGATTTTAGAGGAATTGACTAGTCCAGACAGACCCTGGGATGATCTCCATCACGAATCATATTTCCCAGATTTAGGAATAATAGAGGCAGGAGAATTTGTGTTGACTATGACTAGAGATAGGTCTTGTCCTATCAATCCTCTGGCTATGCACACAGTTTATGCCAAGGGTAATATGGAAACCATCGCTAAAACGATACCTATTGATATATCTAGAACCCTTGGCATCGTGGAGAATGTCTTCGTAGGAGCAGACTATTCCCCTAAGGATATTTAGATCTATACAAATTTATTTAAATAATTTTCCGATGTTTTCGCTTGGTCTTACAAGGAAATGCTAGGTATTGATCCAAGAATCATCGAACTTTAGATTACAAATTACCCTGACACCAAGCCGGTCCGATAGAAGCTTCTTCCGATTAATCCTCAGAAAGTAGCAACTATTAAGGTTGAAGTAGAGAAACTACTCAAAGTTGGTTTCATCTACCCCATCCAATTGACTCAATGGGTGTTGAATCTCTTTCCAGTAAACAAAAAGCAGGGTATGATTTGCGTATGTATGGACTTCCGTGATTTGAACAAGGCCTGTCCAAAGGATAATTTCCCCACCCCGTTTATTGACCATATTTTTGATGAATGCACAGGCTGCAAGGTATTTTATTTCATGGATGGTTTCTTAGGATACAATCAAATATAGATCAAACCCGAGGACTAGAATAAAACAACTTTTATATGTCCATGGGGTACATTTGTTTATCAAAAGATGCCTTTTGGCTTGAAGAATGTTGGAGCCACTTTTCAGCGGGCCATGTATTTTGCTTTCCATGATCTCAAACACCTAGTCGAGGCTTATCTCAATGATTTAGCGTCACGATCTCATAAGAGAAATGATCATCCCACACACCTCCAACTTATCTTTGAGCGGTGTCGCTACTATCAGATTCACTTGAATCCAACCAAATGCATTTTTTGTGTGACGTCAGGTCATCTACTAGGTTTCATAGTTTCAACAACAGGGATCATGGTCGATCCTCTAAAGGTTGAGGCAATAGTTCAGTTGCCTCCCCCGTGCACATTCCTTCAGCTTTAGAGTTTACATGGAAAATATAAATTTTTACGGCATTTCATCGCAAACTATGCCGAGATCACAAAATAGTTCATGTGTTTACTAAAGAAAGATGTTCCTTTCCATTGGGATGAAGCCTCTCAATGCTCTTTCGACGCATTGAAACACACCCTCACGTCTGCTCCCCTGCTTCGGCCATCGAATTATAATAAATATTTCTTATTGTACTTGGTCACTGCAGAGTCGACCATTGACATGGTATTGGTTCAAGAGGACAATTTTCTTGAAGAGCACGTGATTTACTACTTGAGCCGAGGCCTGGTTGGACCAGAACTCAACTATTCCCATGTTGAGAAACTTGAGTTGGCAACAGTTCATGTTGTCCAACGTTTCTGTCACTATATCTTGTTTTGCAAGACCACCGTCATTACCATTGTGAATCCATTCCAATATGTGTTGACACAACACGTAATCGACAGAAAGATCAATATATTGATATTTATCCTCCAGGAATTTGACTTGGATTTTGTTTCGGCAAAATCCAAAAAGTTGTTGGTCTTTGTGGAACTCATCTTGGAACTTCTGATCGAGTCAAGTGATGTTGTACTCAAAGAGTTTCCTATTAAAGGAGATATGTTTTTGATCGCATATTTGGATCCCTAGTATGGAGATATACTAGTCTATCTCTAGACTTTGAAGTGCCCCACCTCTGCTTCTCATGATGAGCATCGACGTATACGCCATCAGGGAAAAAACTATCTTATTCTCGAAGACACTTTGTATCGTCGAGGTGTAGATTGCATCCTTCGTCGATGTCTCATTCATGTCGCGCTTAACGATTTCCACACTAGAGCATGTGGCGGTCATTTGTCTAGGTTGGCAACATCCCAAAAGATTCTATGAGCTAGTTACTATTGGCCGACGTTAATCAAAGATTGTGTTGAATTGGTCAAGAAGTGCCACCCGTGTCATATCTTCTCATGGAAGATGAGGGCACATCCTACTCCCATGTTTCCCGTCATCACAATTGGCCCCTTCACCAAGTGGGGGATTGATTATACTACATCCCACCCCCCCTCAGCTAGGGGGCACCATTATATCATCGTAGCAGTAGACTACTTCACCAAGTGGGTCAAAGCTATGCCAACATTCAAGGATGATGGAGAGACAACAACTCTCTTCTTGTTTAATCAGATAATAGCAAGGTTTGACGTCTTGAAGGAGATTGTCACTAACCATGGTAGTCACTTTAAAAATAAAATGATGTCCGCGTTAACATCAAATCTAGGGTTGATACAAGAACACTCATCACCTTATTGCGCACAAGAGAATGGTTGGGTGGAGGCTGTGAATAAGTCACTCAAGACCATTCTACAACGAATGATCAATTCGGCCAAGTCAAATCGGAATTTGATGTTATACTCAACATTGTGGGTCTACCGAACGTTTGTAAAGACTGCCACTGGTTTCTCACCTTTTCAACTTGTTTACGGGTTGGAAGCAGTCTTGCCTATAGAATTCCAGATCCCATCTCTTAAGTTGGTAGTACAGTTATTTCTAGACACTTCACCACTTGAGGAATGCTTATTATATCTCGAGTAGCTCGATGAGAAATGACGTGATGCAACCTTGGCTAATGAGGCTCACAAGAAAAGAGTCAAGTGTCAGTATGATCGGTCCGTTCATCCTCAGATTTTCTCCGAAGGCGACCTTGTCATGGTCTATGACCAAGATAAGGATCCCCTAGGGGCAGGCAAGTTCAAACCCATGTGGTTCATACCGTTCATTTTGAAGGAGGTATTAAAGAAGGGTGCTTATCGTCTGGTTGAATTTGAAGGGAAATCTTTAGTAGAGCCTAGAAATGGGATCTACCTCAAGAAGTATTACTCGTAGGTGGGTCACCTTGGGTGAATTCTTGCATATATGTATAGTTATTATACATTTTAGTTTCCATCTTTTGTTTTATGGATGTGTTGTTTTTGATGTCAACTTTTTCATTGTGGTAGATGTCAAGTGAATCAGATGTGTTCGTTGGATTTGCAGATGGTGGTAGCTGACACACTTGAAGGCTTGCTTCCACAGCTTAGGTAATCTTCATACCTCAAGGCCAGTTGTTATCTTCTGGAGGTATCTGTTTAGGTGACGCCACAAACAATGTCGTCGAATACAGTGCAATAATAGAGTTGCTTCATGACACCTTGTCGCATGGTATCTCTTACCTCCGAGTCTACCTAGATGCACAAGTGGTTGTGTCCCAGTTAAATGGGGTTTATCACATTTACGATCCTACTCTACATAAATGATTCCTTAGGGTACGTCTCTTAGAATGTTGCTTTGATTACATTACGTATATCCATGTTCCTAGGAGATTGAATCAAATGACAGATACTCTAGCTAATCAAGTATTAGATTGGCATATTGCACACCATGTAAGAAAAAGCACACACATACACATGTAAATACATTTGTAAATAAATGTAATCCATAAGATATAAAAAATGTAAATACGCATATATATATCAAAAGTCTCAGAGTACATAGGTGGGTGCAAGTGCCTCAAAAAATAACGAGTCTGCTATATAACGCGTGGCTTATGCCCTCAATAAATATACAAAGAGTGCCCTCAACATGTAAATGGTCCACCCTAAGCTAAGCACGTGGCCTGTTGGCCCTGCCATAGTGGATTACAACATTTTCCAAACACCGAAATAGCTGGACCTAGGTCCGTGGCACCCCAACAACATGAGTCTGCATAGATGGCGGGAGATCCTCGATCTCATCCATAGACACAGTACGGGTGAGTGTGGTCAGGTTCCACTCCACTCATCTCAAAAATCTCTTAGCCTCTCCAGTTGGAGGTACCCTCGTTGTTGATGCTTCCTCTGGTCCTGGAAGATGCCTGCTCCACACAAAATCAGTTGGACGCACTGGTCCCACATCTATACATAACATATACATAGTTGTCAGGTTCTTTGGTACACATAAAAAATGATATATATAAAAGGAAATAAAAAATTAAAAAAATTTTAAATAGAAAAACATACCTAATTCTCCTCACTCCTCTCTCGCAGGTACGGGAATGTCAGGATCTCTGGAGAAGTTGATCCCGACATAGGGGTAGTCCTCTATAGTCGAAATCTTCTCAGACCACCAGTCGAAAAAAGTATCATTGAAGGCCTCGATATTCCTCCCTCCCCCCTGTCATGGCAACAATGTTGCCCATCTGCACATTGTTGGGAAGGAGGGCCACGTGCCCCTGTATTGTCTCTCGGGGACTAAGACTGGGTACCCTCTCAAAGAAGAAATAGAAAAGAATAGTCATGAACCCGAAGTTCTTTTTGTTCCACCCATGACACTCTATGAGATGTCTCTTCATGCACTCTAGAATGGTTGTACTCTAATCGAACACTCATGCATTTAAGCACTGTACTGCGCAATGCATATGCGCCCAAGAGGCCTGACGTAAATCCACGGATCCAGTGATTCGTCTAATAAGTAAACCTATCACTTTTAGTGATAGGTTGGTAATTTTGTGGATCGACACCTGGGAACCCACTTTATTTGTTCCAGCCTCGTAGTGTTGCTTGATCAATTCGGCAATGTTGTGTGGCCCAGGAGGAAAATAATGAAGGTTGAATGGTTTACCTCTCCTTGAGAGGCCAGTCAAGAAGTAAATGTCCTCAGTCAATGGAGTCAATGATTGACCCTCGAGCATAAAATCCTATGCATATGGGTGCCAGTAATCTACCAAGGAATTCAATAGTCTGGGTTGTTCCTGCATGAGTGGACACCGAAAGAATTTCCACAACCCGCGTCATTTTAATGTGGCGACAACAACAGGTTCTTCCTCAACCATTGTATCAATGTCCTCATGCTCTCTCTCTCTCCAATGGACATACATTCTACAAAATGACAAGTTCAAAGGAGATTCAAATGATACATTTTTTATTTTTTCATATGTTTGAGTATGTACACGGGTTGTATTGCGTACAGTCGCGTATGTACGCCGATAAACTATTCTCTTCCCACGTGCTATGATTCGAAAACCCGCGTACATGTAGGGCCGACCTTTTTAAGGGTGTGCGCCCTTCCAAAAACAAAAATGCAAAGATAAAGATTGAAAATGTAGGAGGGACTAGTTTGTACTTACTTGGTCCAAGCGGAAGTTTGTTTCATCCACTGAAGCTCCCGGAATCAACTTCATTAACAAAGGGGTGTTTTTGGATTTTTGGTCAATTCTCAATTTGCAATGGTGATAATGAGCTGCCAGCTTCTATTTATAGATTTTTTTTGCCCTTTTTGTCATTTTTTGACCCCCGTTGTCGCTCTTTCTGGCTTGAAAATCATGTAACGTGGTTCTTGAGTTTCTCATTGGATGTTACGATATGCTTCAATTTTGGTTCGACGAACTTTTTGGGAGTTGGGGTCCTTTGGTGAAAAGTCTTTTTTCCAATTTTGTTCATTTAAGTTAGGATTCCACCTCCAATTTTTGCGCCTCGTTGTATTTTTTGCTTTACCATAGGATCAACCCCACCAAATTGCGACATGGATCTGTCATTGCTGCTCTAGAAGTGTCGTAATTTAGTGGTAGAGCCTACCCTCGCATGGATTCCCTAGGTAGATCGTTGTTTCATTTTGGTGTCCATGCCGTCGCTAATGAATATAGGCTCAGAAGTCCTTTTAGTCTTGTCTTGATTACGAGTTTGAGACTTCACATGTTTGATATTTTATCACTCTTGGCCTCAACCTCGAGACTCCCAAAAACCAAACGGGTATTCTTTTAAGCCCTTTTTAGACCCTCTAAACATGAAAATATTGTCGAGCGATATTGTTGTCCTTCACGCTCGCCAAACTAAAAATTGAAGGCACATCTGTCCGACGATAGTTTACCCCTTTTTCGGTCTGGATAGTCAATTATACGAACAAAGGTATACTCTAGGAATTTCAGTTCGCTAAAAGATTATTCTCAGGTATAAGTTTAACCCTTTTTTGGGCCCGAGGGACTAAATTTACGAAAAAGGAACCCCCACGGAGTCCATAGTTAAGCTCTTTTCAGACTCCCTAAAATGGAAAAGATCGTTGAGTGAGCTTGTTTCTACATGCTCATTAAACCAGTCTAGAAGAACATCCATTACGGAGTCCATAGTTAAGCTCTTTTCAAACTCCTTAAAATTGAAAAGATCGTCGAGTGACCTTGTTCTTTCACACTCGTTAATTGGTTCAGAAAAACATCTACTGGCATGAGTTTACCCCTTTTTCTGGCCTGTAGATTAAGGAGGAAAAAGGTATACCTTGGGAGATTCGTCTCGCTGGGAGAGTTCTCCTCAGTAAATTTCACCTTTTTCGGGCTAAGGAGAATAAATCTAGAAAAAGCAACGAGTTCATAGTTAAGCTCTTTTCAGACTCCTTAAAATTGAAAATATTTCCGAGTGATATTGTCTTTATCACACTCGTTAAAATGGTTTTGAATAGACATCTTTTCCGTGCTAATTTATCCCTTTTTCGAACCGAATAGACTATATTTGAAAAAGTTACCCCAATGGAGTCTTCTTTTATGCTTTTTTAGACTCTCTAAAAATGAAAAAGCACCGAGGTTACCTTCTCTGGGCTTGTTTAAAATTACATTGAAGGATGTTATCATTGTGTCCTATTAATCACATTTGCATTCCTTTGTCTTTGGCCTAATTTAAGCTCCATGTTGCTCTCAACTGAACCTTTGAAGCATGCCTTATATATAATCCTTGTAGCACTTTACCTCTATGTCTTGACACCTTGACCCATGGAGGAATTTTCCTTAGTGTCCTTTTCCTGCACATGTTTCCTTTCTCTGAGCATCAGTGTGTTCCTTGCACTTGGAACTAGTATTTTTGTGACACTCGTTCCCCCTTTGTAACGTAACATTCTTTTATTCTTTTTCAACCTTTCAAAATATTGAAAAAAGACAAAAAAAACAAATATACCCCAAAAAGAGGATGGGAAAAGTATTTTCTTTTTATGGCAGCACAATGAGTTTCCCTTGGACAAAGCACATCCTTCTGTTTGTTCGTCAAGCTTTGGGATTTAATATGACCTTATGAATTTGTTCTCGTAACATAGAGTTGTGTCCTCCTTCATTTGGTTATTCTTCCAAACATATGGAGAGTTTGTGTTGCCTCCTGCATCATGAAATTATGTCAATATCATGTTGCTTGAGTCTCATCATTCATCATGATGTTGTCGAAGGGAAGTTTTTCCCAACTTGAGTCAGCCCTTCTTCAGTTTGTCTCTTGTCATCATGCCCGATCGTCCAATCAAAGTCTTTGCTTGAAATCAATGAAGTTCTCTGCCTAATCACCGAGATCCTCTTGTATGTTCCCCGACAAGCTCTCGAAGACCTCTGGGTAGTGAAATCGTACACGCACATTACACTCTTTCCCAAGTTTTGAAGATCTTGAATTTTTTGCTCGAGCTCTAAAGGCCTCATCTCCATCCATCAGGCGTCATTAGCTTCTTGAAGATGGATACTATTCATGTATATCTTTTGATTTTGATATAAATCCACTGTGTAATGATCACAACTACACTTTATATAGTTATATGACATGGATCTGTAGTGTATTTGATTGGCAACCATGATTTATTTCATCCCGAGCATGGGTATGCCCGCCTCGGTGAGACAATTGTTATTTTGCAGATGGAAACTCCCGAGCTCTAGTCCCAGGCTCACTTGCTTCGTACGCTGGTAAAGATTTGTAAAGTATTTCAGCCATCAGATTCTCTTCTGACCTCACACATTAGGGGGCATCTGTTATAACCTTAATTTACACCAGACATGCATACCTAGCAGCAAGCCATCTTACTTACTATTTTTTCCAAGCCAATACTGAATAGCTCTTCTTAAAAACCAAAATTTTGAAGATGTACGCGCCCTGCACCACTACTGTCCACGTATGTATGCTAGATGCATCACTACTTGCCATGTACGTACGCTAGCTACACCATTACAACCTGCGTATACCCACAAAAGTTGCAAGGGAATACAAGCTTTTGGGTAGTTTCCTAACCAATTGACCACCCATAGCCCATCATCCAACCAAATAACTATCTTTTTGGCATATAAAATAAGGTGTTGGGGTCCCATTCCAAAGAGAAGCATGAAAGAAATGAAACTCTACCCATTTCATAATCCCCCCTTGCCCCAATAATTTGCAACCACATTGTGAGTTTTGAGCTAGAATTCCCTATTTTTTCCCTTTTTCCTCATCCATAAGCCTATGCCCATTCTCTAGAGAGAAGTGTGAGAGAAGAAGGATATGTGGAAGCAATTGGAGCTTAGTGAAGAGGATCCCAGGACCAGATTCGAGGAGCAGTTGTCGATCTCATTTTGTAAGTGACTTTGTGATATTAATATAAAGAAGTACTTTTGTCGTCCCGCCATATGATGTGTTTAATATTTATGTTTTATTTATATTTTTTTATGACATCTAACCCACTAATCCATATATAGAATACATGTTCATAGTTTCTTGTTTGTATTTTGGTGAATGCAAGTCAGCCTTGGGAGGAGATTTGCAATCGAGAAGTGACCAAACGCATTGGGATTGACATCGATCGTGGAGTTTAAGGTAGGACTACCATATCCCTATACTTTTTACTTTATAAATGAATGTGGGTTATTGTCGGGATAGTTGTTAAAAGTGGGAGACTTTAGATAGTTAGCTCTACCTGCACTTTAGAACCCTAGTGTAGTTCGTAGGGGGGTTTTCCCACTATAGCAATATATATATTTTGGTCTCATACTATAGCCCCCCCAATGCCCGGCATAGGTAAATAAAAAACCCTTTCTATAGTTTCACATCAAATATGGATGGTTATATAAATTGTAGTAGTTATGTGTGCTAGTCAATGATGACAAACTTCTTCTCATTAAGGAGGCCCATGCATCTTCTTATGGGAGCCACTTTGGCATCAATAAAACTCTACATCACTTAAAACTTTATTTATTTTGGCCTACCATGAAGAACCAATTTAAGTGCTTTTATCCACAGATGCACTCTTTGTAGTACCTAAAAACCTACCAATCACAAGATGGGACTCTCCTAGCCATTTCATATTCCTACACACCCATGGGAACCCATATCCATTGCTTTTTATTAGTGGACTTCATGTGACCACCTGATGTCATAATGCCATCTTTTCCATTGTGTGTCATTTCTTAAAAATGGTATTTTTCATTCATTTCACTAAGAAACTCATCACGTAGTAAGCTACCCATTTATTTTTTACACATGTTTGGGCACATTTTGGCATCCTTATCTTTATTATATCTGAGCACAACTATAGGTTCGTCAACCATTTTCGGAAAACATAATGGAATCTACTTGGCTACAAACTCCAATTCTTAATTGTCTTTCATCCTCAAATGGGTATCTAGATAAAGGTGTTCATTTGCATCATCATTCATGCCTTCACATGTTCTAATGTATGCATAAATCGCGGGATAACTATTTGCACTTCATCCAAAAAAAATATTATCGAGTAGTTCATAGCTCCACAAGTTAATCCCCTTTTGGGGTTTTCTTTGATTTTGAACTTGTTGTCCCCTATGAGCTCCTAATGCTTCTACCCCTTGCTAGTTCACCTAAAAATAAAAAGGAAGAATAAAATGCTGACTTGTTGCATGACACATTGGCTCAAATACACACTCATATGTAACATGCTCTTTTTGATACACAACACAAGTATAAAATCCAATAATATTGATATAGGGTTCTCACTTCAATCTAGGTGAGAAACCAAGTCTAGCTTCATTTTCCAAAACAATGCTTTAAATGCCAACAACACCAAAATAACCAACCTCTTCGCTATTTTCCCTATACCATTCTTCAACAAGTGAGATAGAAGCATGAAAAAATGAATTCAAGTTAGACCTTCCAACCCAATTAAGAATCCATACAATCATTAATGTGAACCATCTAAAGCTATACAAACATCATCAAATAGAAGAAGAATTTCCAATTACACATCCCACTCACAATATTCATGATTTTCAAAATCCATTGTAAGAAGATACAAACCTGGAAGTGCACACTCATTCACTATGACATGGCTCTAATATTTCTTATTCAGTGGCATTTCTATAGCCTTAATTTCCACCCTATAGGGCTAGAAGGGAATCTAGCAGAAGATGAAAGTCAAAACACATTTCTTTCTCAGGATTTAAGACTTTTTTTAGGGTCGTTGTGGGACCTATAGGAGAGAATGTCATTGGTCATTTATAGTGAAATAGGCGATGAGCCCCATAAAATTCTAGTTTCGATGAGTTGNCATAGGTAAATAAAAAACCCTTTCTATAGTTTCACATCAAATATGGATGGTTATATAAATTGTAGTAGTTATGTGTGCTAGTCAATGATGACAAACTTCTTCTCATTAAGGAGGCCCATGCATCTTCTTATGGGAGCCACTTTGGCATCAATAAAACTCTACATCACTTAAAACTTTATTTATTTTGGCCTACCATGAAGAACCAATTTAAGTGCTTTTATCCACAGATGCACTCTTTGTAGTACCTAAAAACCTACCAATCACAAGATGGGACTCTCCTAGCCATTTCATATTCCTACACACCCATGGGAACCCATATCCATTGCTTTTTATTAGTGGACTTCATGTGACCACCTGATGTCATAATGCCATCTTTTCCATTGTGTGTCATTTCTTAAAAATGGTATTTTTCATTCATTTCACTAAGAAACTCATCACGTAGTAAGCTACCCATTTATTTTTTACACATGTTTGGGCACATTTTGGCATCCTTATCTTTATTATATCTGAGCACAACTATAGGTTCGTCAACCATTTTCGGAAAACATAATGGAATCTACTTGGCTACAAACTCCAATTCTTAATTGTCTTTCATCCTCAAATGGGTATCTAGATAAAGGTGTTCATTTGCATCATCATTCATGCCTTCACATGTTCTAATGTATGCATAAATCGCGGGATAACTATTTGCACTTCATCCAAAAAAAATATTATCGAGTAGTTCATAGCTCCACAAGTTAATCCCCTTTTGGGGTTTTCTTTGATTTTGAACTTGTTGTCCCCTATGAGCTCCTAATGCTTCTACCCCTTGCTAGTTCACCTAAAAATAAAAAGGAAGAATAAAATGCTGACTTGTTGCATGACACATTGGCTCAAATACACACTCATATGTAACATGCTCTTTTTGATACACAACACAAGTATAAAATCCAATAATATTGATATAGGGTTCTCACTTCAATCTAGGTGAGAAACCAAGTCTAGCTTCATTTTCCAAAACAATGCTTTAAATGCCAACAACACCAAAATAACCAACCTCTTCGCTATTTTCCCTATACCATTCTTCAACAAGTGAGATAGAAGCATGAAAAAATGAATTCAAGTTAGACCTTCCAACCCAATTAAGAATCCATACAATCATTAATGTGAACCATCTAAAGCTATACAAACATCATCAAATAGAAGAAGAATTTCCAATTACACATCCCACTCACAATATTCATGATTTTCAAAATCCATTGTAAGAAGATACAAACCTGGAAGTGCACACTCATTCACTATGACATGGCTCTAATATTTCTTATTCAGTGGCATTTCTATAGCCTTAATTTCCACCCTATAGGGCTAGAAGGGAATCTAGCAGAAGATGAAAGTCAAAACACATTTCTTTCTCAGGATTTAAGACTTTTTTTAGGGTCGTTGTGGGACCTATAGGAGAGAATGTCATTGGTCATTTATAGTGAAATAGGCGATGAGCCCCATAAAATTCTAGTTTCGATGAGTTGCGAAGAGGTGAGTGATGGATGAGTTATATCTTCGTCGCATGAACCTAGGAACTTACATCATTCAAGTTTTTATTAGGTTATAGAAGATCTATAAGTTCTCCCAAGCATCTTCCTATGATATGTATAAAGAAGTCAAGTCTTGAGTAAGAAAGAGGAGAATCATTTGAAAAGTTATGTTTTCCAATTGAAGAGGTGATTTTCCTTCCACAACAGCCAAAATTATATTTCCTGGTTTGATCAAGAAGTTGAGGAGAAGCAAGGGAAAAGGAGCCAAAGGGGAATGTATCTTCATTAAGGTATACAATTTGATGTATTATTTACATTATGATATAATAGATCAATGATTTCCCCCCGTAAAATTTATGTTTATGTTTTTCTCATGAATTTT
This sequence comes from Picea engelmannii, assembly GCA_009831015.1. Taxonomy (NCBI): domain Eukaryota; kingdom Viridiplantae; phylum Streptophyta; class Pinopsida; order Pinales; family Pinaceae; genus Picea; species Picea engelmannii. The sequence continues at coordinate 50,244 of ML815790.1, forward strand.
TGGATCTGATCTTGAAATCAATAGATCATGTTAGATCTGGATCAAATTAGTGATTTCTAACACTAGAAGAAGAAATATATTAGTGTTTTTTTTTCTTATGTGTAGAAAGCAAGTTGCAAATATTGGAGCTAGAACTCAAGGTCTACAACAACTAGGACATACAAGGACAACCTATAGAAATAAGGTATGTCACTCTATCATGTCTTGGTATAAAAGGAATCACTTGTTTAGATCTAGGAAAATCATATAAGTCTAGCCCCACTATCTGTCTAGGATCAATAGGCACATCCTAGGGAGAACTAACTTACCATACTGGTGAGATTTCTCCAATAACAGAACTGGCGACTCCATTGGGAAAGAATCTTTGATTCTTCTCTAGTTTAGATTTCCTTTCGAAATCACCTTATATTTTATGTTTTCAATTTAATTTGTCTTTCCTATACTCCTCTAGAGGTTAAATCTCTTTTGGATAGATCTGAGACATA
>ML815790.1:50736-75379 GCA_009831015.1 Picea engelmannii
AAAAAAAAAAAAAAAAAAAACTACAGTTTTCATAGGTTGCAATATAAGAGTCATGCGGTGATTGTTGTTTATTGTACTTCCTGTGTCCCGCGACGATCCCTATAAATTAGGGAAACTACAGGATTGACAATCTTTTGAGTTTAAATATACCATGTATGATCCAAAAAGCCTCTAAGTGATATGTTTTGTGCACATCTTTCCTTTGTTTGAGTCTTATTGTCACATAGTTTACTTTCATTTGTTGTTTGGAGTGAGTTTGTGTGACTTGTGTGGATTGCTTAATTATATTTGTTGTCTGGTAATCCTATGAAGTTGGGAAGAGAACCCAATAGATATGAACAGATATAGTAGTTCCTTACATTGGTTTCTTTTGGTTAGCTTTCCCTTTTGTGGCTAGTGCCCATTACAAGATCCATTCCATGTGAGTTTTGGGTGAGATATTTGCAGAGATATTGGAGTGGGATTAACTAGCATAACTACCAATTTCCTACATTCATTGGCTTTTTGATTTGCTATTTTTCCATTTGCATTTTGTGTTCTTGCATATATTAGGAATATTTTTGAATTACACTTGAAAAATAAAAAATAAATTTGTTTTTCATGCTTGTGAGCTTTTGAAGCATTAGAACAAGAGTTTTCATTGCTAACTTGTTTGACTTTAGTTCTTATAAGAATTTTGGATCTGAATTATTTGAATGGTTGTTTGGTGTGTGGGATTGCTATGAAAATATTACGAAGGAAAAAACCTCTTTCCCTCCCATAGCTAGAATTCATTGAAGTGAACAAATTAAATTGGCATCATTGCATTGCTTGGTTGGGTCAAGAGTCATAAGCACCATTAAGGTTTCATTCATTTCCCTTTGATGTAAAAAACATCCATTAAAAATAATTGTGTAATCTAAAATCTACTAGACATTTTTCTCTTTTAGTGAACCAACATTGGATAGGCTTATGGCCTTGGAATAGGATTGGAGAGTAAACTCTCCAAGGCCACGAAAATGAAACTTAGGAGTCATTAAAGAGTGAAAATCCATTTTTACAAATAGTGTGTTGGGAAGCTCCTCTAACACAGGACTTAAGCACGAGGTCGCATCGGGGAAAGTAGGGAGATTATTCCTCTCTTCTTGTTTTGGTGTTTTTGGTACCACTTTGACTACTATGTATACAGGGGTTTCATTAGTGTCACGCCTCTATGTGAGGTAGCTCCTTCGAAGCTTCAAGCATAGTTTCCATGCCCTTACGTGTTTTAGGACCTGTGGCTATATTCCCAATCATTGATTATCACAAGGTCCTTACTCAGTGAACCTCTGACATAGCACCTTCATTCGTTGGATATGAAAGAATACCCCTAATTTCACTAGATATTGATAAATACCTAAAAAAATATTTTTTTGAACCCCCATACCAATACATCTTTCCAATAAATTAAACCCCTATTTTTACTAGATAGCCTTTATATAACCCCCAATACCTATAAACCTCTTATACCCCACATCCCCTCCCAATACTTACAATATATTGAATTTATTTTTCACAATTAAAAAAATCCCCTTTATGAATGAATGTGATATGATATTGGTCAACAAGGTGAAGCCCCCATGTTGATTGTGAGGTGGTATCCTTAGTGACCTTTCTTAGGTAGCTAATAGAGTTGACTGTAGGTTGGATGTGACTATAGTACCTAGGGTAGACGTTTGTTCATGATCTCAGTTCCCCTAGAGGGTACCCGAATTAATAAAGGGTGCTTGCACCAATCAAGGTTGTTTCACGTAGATCATCGTAATTTCTCCTCATACCTTCACTAGAAAATATTTTGGGGACTTCATCTCCCCCAAAGGTTTGGTTTTCGGAAGCCCCCCTAAGCCATTGGTTTTCTTATTGTTATCCTATATTTAATAGGGGTGTTCTCTTTGATTTTGAGTCTAGATCATCCTTAGCTTGAATTGTGTTTGACTGACACCTATTATTTTCACTATGGATTAATTACCACATCAGTCTCATCGACTATGAGGACAAGAACCAATCATGGAGGAAAAAACACCTCTTAATCAATGCTAAATAGATGATCGAGAATTCAAAGGGTATTATATTTGGTTCAAGGAGACTATTTTGGTTGAAGTGGAAGTGGTAGACGAAAGTCCTGCACCAAACCTTAGCCCTCCTTTAACTAATCTTGAACCACCTCTACTTGTTCAGGTAATGGATATTTTTAGTGAGCCTTTTTCTTTGTTTAAAAACCCCCCCACTATGTCAAGACCAAGTGTTTCATCTAGTGTATCTAAGCCTTCAATCCCATCTACAAGTGGGCTAGGGGAATCCCCATGATGTCCACAATACCTTCTCTTAGCACCATTGGACCAACATCTTCTATCCCTCTTTCTATAGGTCCATCGATATGCGGGGCCCCATCTGTGTCTTCATTTCCATCCATTAGTATACTTAGAGTTCATATGTTGTAGTGTATCTAGAGAGGTAGTGGCGGGGACCCGAAGGGCCCATAGTGATAATAGTGGAGGCCATTAAATGTAAAGTGGAGTAGGTCCACTATATTATTAAATAAGACCCACTATGGTAGTTAGGTATAATAAATGTACGAGGAATTCTTAGAAGGTTCTGTTTCTAGAATGTTCCTCCTTTAGAATGTTCTTAGGTGGTTGGTAGCACTATATAAAGGGGTTCAAACAATGTAATAAGGTGTGAATAAGAAGTATTGTATTTGTAGCATGTAGCTCATTAGGAGGTATCCCCCTTGAAGAGGCAAGTGAACAGGAGATGATCCCTTCCATAATAGGATCCATTGTATGGTGTTTCCCTACCCTAAGGGTTTGATAATAATAGAGGTGTTTTTCTTCTATATTTCTCTTTGAATCTATTGTGGTCTTTTTGTATACAATTATTTGGTTCTTATCAATTGGTATTAGATCACTTTCCTTGGCAGGAATTGTGGGAATTTGTTTTCTATTTTGCATTTTTTTTAAGAAGAAAAAGATGGTCGTGACACTCTGGAAAAATCATGTAGTGTTCTAGGTACAATTTGTAGAAACTGATTGTATATATGAGTTCCTATCTAAATAAAAAACAATTTAAAAAAAAAATCGTCTAAAATGGAGTTTGGAAAGTGAAGTTATTGGCATTTTAAAATATGCAATTTTTTAAGGGATTTCCGTTGATGGCCGCATGATTTTTTGATTTCTGTAGCACCCGGGGGAAGTATTTGTAAAAAAAAATTACAAATCTAAGTCCCTCTCGAAATTTCACCCAACTTCAAAAAACAGTCATCTGAATTGAATCTTTGAAAGTGAAGATATCACTAATTTAAATCAACCTTTTTTTTTTCGCGACGACATTGGGACTGCAGAGTTCATAACTTGTCGCAAGGTTCTAAGATTTCTAACATATCAGTTCCATTGGATAAAGTATTTTAACAATTTTCATTTATGTGGTGTTTCCAATGGATCTTTACTCTCAAACCCTAAAGGAAATTCTACAACAGCTTGAAGCATTCCAAGAAAAAATGCATGACACATTCCAATCCCAAATGCATGACTTTCAAGATGGCCTCAAGGATAGATTTCACAATATTCATGAGTCCTTAGCCAATATGAAGGAGGGATATATTATGGAGGACATCATGGATGAATATAATCAAGAAGTAGATGATTGGTATGATTTTACGGTCGATTGTGATTATTGGTATATGGATAGTTGTCATTTTTAGGATGACAACCACTTCCATCTCCTATTTGATGACTCTACTTCACCTCATGTAGAGCCCATACTAAAGAGTAAAAAAGAGTCTTCTCTGCATATTATTCTTCAATTTTTATTATTATCTGGTAGTAGTGGATGACTTGTTGGTCAACTCTACATATTTCAACCCAAATGATGAGTGTAGATCTTTGGGGCATAATTTTAATATGGTTATTGATTTTCGATATCTTCAACGTGGAGTTCACATGAGAACTTGGACATAGGACCCATGTTTACAATAGAGGTTGGACTACTTCAACATGATGGCTCACATTTCTACATGGGACCCTATTTCTACAGCCTCCTTCATGGTCCACATTTATCCATGAGACCATGTTATATGGTTGTACACCCTCATAATGAGCATTGAGAGGACAACTCTCTCTTAGGGGGGATGGAGTGTAGTGTAACTAGAGAGGTAGTGTTTGGGGGGGGGCATGGTGATAATAGTGGAGGCCATAGAATGTAAGGTCGACTAGGTACACAACAGTATTAAATAAAGCCCACTGTGTTAGTTAGATATAATAAATGTAAGAGGAATTCTTAGAAGGTTCCTCCTCTAGAATGTTCTCAGGTGGTTGGTAGCACTATATAAAGGGGTTCAAACAATGTAATGGGGTATGAAGAAGAAGTATTATATTTGGAGTGTGTATCTCATTAGGAGGTTTCCCCCTCGAAGAGGAAAGTGAACAAGATAGGATCCCTTCCATAATAGGATCCATTGTATGGTGTTTCCCTACCCTAAGGGTTTGATAATAATAAAAGTGTGCTTCTTCTATATTTCTCTATGAATCTATTGTGGTATTTATGTATACAATTATTTGGATCTTATCATATTCCCATCCCTTCTATTATGATGCCCACTTCTAGATATTTTTTCGGTGGGGGGCGAACCTTGGTTCCAATATGGGAGGTGGAACTCCTTCTACCTCCACCATTCCTATGAGTGGCTCATCATCATCTGGTGTAGGTGTACCTTTTGGGTGGAACTTTCCTACTAGTTTGGGGTTGTCTCTAGTCAGGATGGGGGTAGTAATATTTTAGGAGGTTTTAACTTCCCATGGATTAGAACACCTTTCCCTAGGGGCCCATCCCCCGGGGGTAACTTTTCAAATTAGGGAAGATTTCTCTTTATCTATACATTAGGTTCCAGGGGGTTCTTCCCTGGGACTAATTTTGGGAACATTTTTCCTAGAGGGTCTACATATAACCATCGGGGAAATCCCCCTCGGGGGCTCATCTAGTCTAGGGAGCATTCATGCTCCTAGAAGTGCCACCATTCCTAGGGAAACTCACTCTTCATGAAAACTTCAATAGCCTTTAGGTAGTACAAATGTAGGGGGACTACAAGGTTCATTTGGGACAACATATACTTCATCTCCCTCCTAGTATTCATTTTATCACACTCTGTTTCCATACCTCGCAATGTTAGACTTACATAATCTATCATGATTGAAAAATGACCCTATTTCCCAAAACCCTTCATGGTTGGATATGCTTGTAAAGTTGTCGTCAGACATTCCAAAATTCAACGAAAATATGGGAGAAGACCCCTCCAAAAACATCATAACATATCACTTGTGGTGCTCATCCAATTCCTTGAAGGATGATAGAGTGAGGATTTGTTTTTTCCAGAGATCCCTAACAGTAAGTGTTTTTAAGTGGTATATTGAATTACAAGGAACTTTCGTTAAAATCCTCAACGATTTAGCAATGATGTTCCTTACGCATTACCAACTACTCATTCGGTATGAGATATGAATGGATCTCTTGACATCACTGAGTCAAGACACCACTACTCACATTTCTGATCACATTCATGAGTGGTGAAGAAGGCATAAGATGATCAAGATCTAGATCCTAGATCATAAGCTCTTGATGGAGTGGTTCACTAAATCCCTCCTTCCAACGATTTCCAAGGATGTAGCTATAGATGGAGCGACTACTGAGGAGCAACCCATTATGAATTCCCAAAACTTGGACTTGATTTACTCTCAGTCAGGTACCCTTTATGAGATTATCCCCCATGCTCCTAGGCCATCAATAGATATGGAGAAGCCAAACCCAGGACCCCATGTCGATGGTGTGGTTGGTTCTATTTCCCATGCCTCTATGAACCAGTTAGTTGACCGGATCGATCATATGGTTATTTCATCACACCCGTAAGCTGCTAGTTCTAGTACTCATACTTCCACACTCCCTACTTATAACTATGAGGTGAATTCAGTGCATTCCATGCAATCGAATAATCCTCAACAACCTAGAGGAAAGATGAAAATAAATAAGAAGAAAAATTCCAATACTAAGAAAGGGATTGCGCCCACCCAAAATAATCAGGAGGGGGACACCAAATAGTGGGGCCCATAGTGATAATAGTGGAGGCCATAGAATGTAAGGTCGACTAGGTACACTATAGTATTAAATAAGGCCCACTGTGTTAGTTAGATATAATAAATGTAAGAGGAATTCTTAGAAGGTTCCTCCTCTAGAAGGTTCTCAGGTGGTTGGTAGCACTATATAAAGGGGTTCAAACAATGTAATGGGGTATGAAGAAGAAGTATTATATTTGGAGTGTGTATCTCATTAGGAGGTTTCCACCTCGAAGAGGAAAGTGAACAAGATAGGATCCCTTCCATAATAGGATCCATTGTATGGTGTTTCCCTACCCTAAGGGTTTGATAATAATAAAAGTGTGCTTCTTCTATATTTCTCTATGAATCTATTGTGGTATTTATGTATACAATTATTTGGATCTTATCATATTCCCATCCCTTCTATTATGATGCCCACTTCTAGATATTTTTTCGATGGAGGGGTGAACCTTGGTTAAATATGGGAGGTGGAACTCCTTCTACCTCCACCATTCCTATGAGTGGCTCATCATCATTTGGTGTAGGTGTAACTTTTGGGTGGAACTTTCCTACTAGTTTGGGGTTGTCTCTAGTCAGGATGGGGGTAGTAATATTTCAGGAGGTTTTAACTTCCCATGGATTAGAACACCTTTCCCTAGGGGCCCATCCCCTGGGGGTAACTTTTCAAATTAGGGAAGATTTTTCTTTATCTATACCTTAGGTTCCAAAGGGTTCTTCCCTGGGACTAATTTTGGGAACATTTTTCCTAGAGGGTCTACATATACCCATCGGGGAAATCCCCCTCGGGGGCTCATCTAGTCTAGGGAGAATTCATGCTCCTAGAAGTGCCACCATTCCTAGGGAAACTCACTCTTCATGAAAACTTCGATAGCCTTTGGGTAGTACAAATGTAGGGGGACTACAAGGTTCATTTGGGACAACCTATACTTCATCTCCCTCCTCGTATTCATTTTCTCACACACCGTTTCCATACCTCGCAACGTTAGACTTACATAATCTATCATGATTGAAAAATGACCCTATTTCGCAAAACCCTTCATGGTCGGATATTCCTGGAAAGTTGTCATCAGACATTCCAAAATTCAACAAAAATATGGGAGAAGACCCCTCCAAAAACATCATAACATATCACTTGTGGTGCTCATCCAATTCCTTGAAGGATGATAGAGTGAGGATGTGTTTTTTCTAGAGATCCCTAACAGTAAGTGTTTTTAAGTGGTATATTGAATTACAAGGCGCTTTCGTTAAAATCCTCAATGATTTAGCAATGATGTTCCTTACGCATTACCAACTACTCATTCGGTATGAGATATGAATGGATCTCTTGACATCACTGAGTCAAGACACCACTACTCACATTTCTGATCACATTCATGAGTGGTGAAGAAGGCGTAAGATGATCAAGATCTAGATCCTAGATCATAAGCTCTTGATGGAGTGGTTCACTAAATCCCTCCTTCCAATGATTTCCAAGGATGTAGCTATAGATGGAGCGACTACTGAGGAGCAACCCATTATGAATTCCCAAAACTTGGACTTGATTTACTCTCAGTCAGGTACCCTTTATGAAATTATCCCCCATGCTCCTAGGCCATCAACAGATATGGAAAAGCCAAACCCAGGACCCCATGTCGATGGTGTGGTTGGTTCTATTTCCCATGCCTCTATGAACCAGTTAGTTGACCAGATCGGTCATATGGTTATTTCATCACACCCGTAAGCTGCTAGTTCTAGTGCTCATACTTCCACACTCCCTACTTATAACTATGAGGTGAATTCGGTGCATTCAATGCAATCGAATAATCCTCAACAACCTAGAGGAAAGATGAAAATAAATAAGAAGAAAAATTCCAATACTATGAAAGGGATTGCGCCCACCCAAAATAATCAGGAGGGGGGCACAAAATAGAAGAAGAAGAGTGAGTTCCCCTACACGATTTGTAGGGAGGACTATGATACTCATCAATGTCCTCAAAAGGATGATATCCATAGCTATTTGGCATAAAAAAAGGCCCCCAGTAGCCTATTGTTTTAATTTATCATTTTACCCCTCAACTACAACATATGGTTGCAACAAATATTTCCCCTCCATAAGGGGGCATGGAAGCTACCCCTCATCATGAGGGGTCATCCTTGAATGCTTCTATTTTTATGTGTGACCACATGGTCAATTTTGAAATGTGAGTCAAGAATTACAACAAATCTAAGCCTATTCCTATTGTGCATGACCCAACATATTCTTCCCAGCCTAGTGTCCCTCTTCAAATTGAGAAGAAATATTTTAATACACCACTTCGCCCCTCGAAGGGCGTTCTTCAAAGAATGATGCATAATCCCAACACACAGGCTGCCCACAACTACAATATTGTGGAATGTTGGCCCTCGACCAAGTTTTGAGGAAACGTTGGTCATGTTTGGCCCACTTTTGGTCTTCGACAAGCTGGTCAAAGAAGGAGCACCTAGGCGGAGCTGAGATCGCGGATATCACTTATTTTGCGAACTATGTAGACCCAGTAAGGGCTCCTCTAGGGTTTTTGTAATGGGTTTATGGGATGTCGGTCCATGGGATTTTCCCATGTTTAGGCCTTATTGTAAGGGTTTGTAAAACTATAAATAAAGAATAATATTGTAGAAAGATAAGTTTTGGTAGCTAAGTGCAAGTAGTTCGAGTTTCTTTGTGCAAAGGAATGTATGTATGTTAAAGCTTTGTGTTTGATAGAGATTTGTCTTTGTGCATTGACCTAGTTTTGGAAGGAGGATCTAGCGCTTAGTGTGTACATATCCTATCTGTTATGGAGCTTGACTCTGTTGCTTAGTGCACAGGAGTGGCTGAATGTAAGATCTCGATAGATAATAAAGAAGCGAAGCAGTTGGTGGATGTAGCCCCACACTAGGGTGAACCACGTATATCTTGTGTCTTTGGTTTGTTTTGTGCTATGTTATTTACGTTTTGAATCTGCTCAGTACTTTTATTATTATGAATGATAGATAGATCTGTTGTTGCTTAATTGCCTTACTATGTTAAGGGTAAATGAATGCTAGATCTAACTTATCATGCTAAGTGTTAAGTTCTTTGGGTATATTGTCATTGGTTATTGCGCCGATCTATATTTATGTTCTGTGGAGTTAATAGGGTTAGTAAACTAGTGCATGCCACCTTATAAGCGTTAAAATAATATACTGGGAGGTGTTTTTATCACAGATCTATGTCTCAGCCTGGTTACAGACAACCACGTCTTGTAACCCCCCCTGTTTCTACCTTGGGTGAGACTTCGCCTGCTTCATAGGTGTTGCCGAAAGGGATGGTAGTCGGGGTTTTGTTGGTGTGTTGTTAAGTGTTGAACCTTGGGTCTGCGCCTGTGGCAAAAAATGGTTCTTTTGCCGGGACGTGAAACTGTGAATGCTGGGAACTAAAGTAAAGAAAAAGAGAACCTCTTTGTGTAGATCTGTTGCTGAAGTGCACAATACTCTACTTGAATTGTGAATCTTTGTTCTAAGAAAGTAAGATGATCTAAATAAAAGAGGTCACATCCTAAAAAGGTAAGATTTGTGCTTTGGTAAGAGAAAGATAAGTAAAAAAAATTATTTTGAAATCATGAATTTAAGTATGTTTAATAGATTTTGTCCCAGTCTAAAGGATAGGACGCAGTTGAAAGAAAGAGTTGATTTGAGTAAATTTATTGAAAATGAAGAAAGATATGTTATTCCTATGCATAGAAAGATTTTTTGGACTAATAAGTGGATGCACGAACCTAGAATTTTTTTTTTGCAGATTGTGGGTCGAGCACTATGATCCTAGGAGAAGTGCGTAGTACAGAAAAGGATGGGGAGCATTTAAGAGAAAAAGCATATTGAATTTGTGTTATAATTGCAAAATACCGGGGCATCTTGCTAAGGTATGTCCTGAGGTAGGCCCTATTAGTCTTTGTTTTAAGATTGTTGGTCATGAGGTTGAGGATTTTCCACGGATTATTGCTAAAGTTGAAGGAATGAACATGAAACAAGAAAACTATGAAGAAAGTCAAGAGACTAAGGGCATGTTAGAAAGTCATAAAGAGAAATAATCAGAGGAAGTTCAGAGTAGGTTATTACAGTTGAAAGAAATGATGGATATCCATAAAGATGTTAGTTTACTAGAAATTTTGAAAGAAAAACAACACATAAGTATAAGAATATAAGACTTCGACATAGATTGTGTCTTGGATGAAGAAACACAAGTGAATATTATGACAGAGGAAACTTGGGAAATTTTGGGAAAGCCTACTATGGTACCTTCATTGGGAAGGATAGGCTTGTTTAAGGGTAAGGTGATAAATTTATGTGGAAGAGTAACTGTTGTACCTATTATTGTTCATGGAACATCGACTAAAGAAGAATTTGAGGTCATTAGGTTTATTGGGGACATCACCCCTTTCCCACTATTGCTAGGTAAGAGTTTGATTGAGAAGGATCAGATCAGAAGGAAAGGAGAGGAAGAAGCTACATAAAAGAAAAAGCAATAATTAAGGGATTTCATATCTAGGAAAATAGACCGACTAATAGAAGAACGAGAAGATAAGTCGAAGCAACAAAACAAAATAATAACGCAGGAGGGACAAAAAGCAAGAGAATTATCTATCAAGGTTGAAAGAATGAAAGAAGGCTTGAAAAACCTATCTATGCAAGAAAGAAGTGTGTCCACTCATGAAGTATTAAGAAAAGAGATATTAAATTCATACCCTTTGAGGTCACCTCAACAGTACGAAGCCCCTGCGCTAGGGGAAGATAAGAATAAAAATGGAAAGAGGATTCCAGAAACAATTAGAGAGACTCAGATCATAGGGAAGAATGAAAGGAATCTCAATAAGAAGAAGTCTAAGTTCGAAAAGATACAAGAAGTTACAGAAACCATATGGAAGACTTTGCAGATTGGAACCTCATAGGAGGCAGGCTCACAGGATTTGAACCTCGATGGAACAACAGGTTCGTGTAGAATTGGAATTCGCCTCAACGAATTTAGATGACCGTTGGAGGTGCCCCGATCGTTAGAATGACACTCTGGAACGGCTAGAAAACACATTTATGAGATTATTGACCACTTTTAGACGTTGAGACTGTGCCATAATGGACAAATTTACATTGATGGAAGCATTTCATGGCTGTTGGAAGATCCGTCGTGATGCCCATCTTATTTAACTCGTTGGTCATTGTGTTGGGACCAATTTTTGATACCCGTGATTGATTGAGATAAGCAGAGAATTATCCAAGTGTCGAGCTATGTTATCTAGAACTAGACCCCTCCTTTCCTCTTGTCTACCTCGACATCCATTTGTCTACCTCACCTGTTTGATAAAAGCGAGAATGTCGGGTGAACCTAGTGAATTGGAGAATTCTTTCGAGGAAGTCCTTAAGAAACTAATGGATGATAAACCGATATCTGAAGGTGTTTAGGGATCTTCGACTATGGGACTACACGCTTCCCCTTCGACCGGATGTCATCCCGGCTGTGTCAATCCTGTAGTTGAACAACGAAGTAATCACCGTGGCGATCTGGATAATGTGAAGAAGATCCCTTCTATCCTACCTAATTACATTCCACCTTTAGCTCACGCTGTTAACTGCGAAAGTATCCCTCGAGAATTTGAGTACTCTGTTTTTACTGCATACATTCGAAAATGAATTCACATAGTCAGGAGTCAGTTAGGACAAATCCCGTTGCTGAAGAACAACAACTTCAACTTAGGAGACCGGAAGAACTACGCTATTTTATAACCCCATTGCTATGTCATGAAGACAACTGGAAGGAAAACTCATCTCATCTCACAACCATGGATTAAGGGGTTGGTGCAATCCACTGTGTTGAATGTAATGAAGATCCCACATTTTGGCCACCACTAGGAGGTTAACGTTTGTGTTAAACTCCTTTTTTTGTGCTATCATGGAGGATACTTATGGATGGATAGGAGGATTATTGTGGTTCCAACGTTGATCCACCGAATCACAGGTTTGAGTGTGAAGGGTTCTGACCCTCAGCAATTTTATCCAAGGAAGGTCGCAGACCGATCTTTGGCGCAACACATCAAGGAAGCTTATGGAGAGGTAGAGAAAGTAAATCAAGCTTACAAGGTAGCCTCTATACAGGACGACACAGTGTGCCTTGCTTGTCAACTCCTAGCTGGAAAACTCGTGAGGAAGAACTGCCCCACACAGGTCACCGGGTTTGTGGTGGACCTCCCAGGAAAGTGTGTGGAGGGAATGCAGATGAACTGAGCAAAATACCTCATCAATGAACTAGAGAAGGATTTCTGCGAAGCCCAGGACTTGGGATATGAATTCCATTACAATTGGTTGATCATTTTGATCACATTTGTCACTTGGAAAATTCCCGAAGGAGCCACCTTTCCAAAGATCGAACCTTCGAAGCCGTTGGTCGCTTATTTTTCAACCCCGTGGTATACCAATGACATGACGAAGCAGTGGCAGTCCAATGTTGTGTTTCCTGCATACTATCGGCAATTGAAGGTCACCACCAAATCATTCCCGCATATGACACCTCACACCCTGCACCAGTACCGACCTATTGCAAAGTTCCATAGTGATCCTCATTTCATATACATCACCACGTGCAGAGATGAGCACTAGGAATAATTACAGTCATACTACAAGCTGACAGATGAAGACATGGAGCATATTACAAAGGAATGGCCAGAGGAATTTCTGGTACCTGTCGCTGATGAAAAATTATCCAACACCGACACCATAGGAAGTCCCATAGTTACCCAGGTTGAGCATGTTGGACAGTCCAGTGGGACGATGAAGAAGAAAAAGCAGGAGGAAGTCCAGGATACAGAGAGCTATGAAGAGGAAAATGCTTATGAATATAACAGGTCTAACTTGCTAGGAGGAGGAGAAGGTGAAGCAGAAGGACACAAAGGATCATATGAAAGAGAAGGAGAGAAAGGAGGAGACGAAGCTACCACCCATCCACATGAAGATCCCCCTGTTGGGACAATGACACCACAAAAGAGGAAGGTTTCTTAGAAGAAACCCTCAACAAGAAAGAAGACGTGAGCTAATAAGCCCGAGTTGGAGGCTACACTCACTGAGGATGACATTAGTCTGGTCCACAGATCTATGGAGGATGCATCTAAGGACATGTTTCCGAAATATGGAGAGAAGCAGGAGGAGATATACATAAGAATTGAGAGAGAACCAGAGGAAGTGCACCAAGTTGTTCGCCTGGTCTGCGCAGTACCCATTGCACCGCCTGCACCTTCCTCATCACAGACTTTAGAGTTAGGGGATGAACCAGCCCAGTTGAGAAGGATGGTGGATGTGGAAAAATATCAATTTCAGAGAGCCCAGGAAGAGAAGGAGAAGGCTACAGAAGCCTTGCAAAAGGAGAGGGATGAAGTCCCAGTGCAGATATGAGAAGCGCAAGACAATATAGTTGCTCATGAAAACGACAAAGCAGAGCTTCAGGAGAAGCATCAGGAGGAAAAATCCCAACTATAGAGGGAAAAGGAGAATTTTCTCGTAGAGAAGGCCATGGTCAAATAAGCAGTAAGTAAGGCATGTCAATCTGTTCTAGGCTTGGCACAAAAGGAGAACAAGACAGTTGAAGCTCAATTAGTGAAGCTCACTGAGACCCTCCAACAACTTTAGGCAAGGATAATTGAATTGGAGGCCCAAACAGTACTGAGCACTCCGCAAGAGTTGTGTGAATAGAGGGAGGAGACCACTAAGAACATAGTAGTAATAATAAGAGCCCTCACCTCGGAATGCAACCAACTAAGTGATGGGAGCACCCAGACATATGAATGCCTCACCGAGGATCCAGAGCTAAGGAAGCTGGAAGCGCAGTTACATGAGGTTCAACAACATGCATTTTCAGTGCATGCACAAATGAAGCTTCTCACCATGGTAGAAAGAATGAAGAGATCCTAGGAGAAGTGCACAATAAAACAACAGATCACTGCCCTCCAAGGTAAGGTAATGGAAGTCACACAGAAGAGACAACTTATGCAGGATGAAGCCTGCAATGTGTTTGAAGAGATTGATGGACAGAGCGTGTAATTGGATCAAGTGGTTGCATCAGTTGAAAAACTCTTGGAGGGGCATATTACAAAGCAGGAGATCCAGAAGCTCGTTAAGTAGGAGGCTCAAGTGAAGCAGCAAGTCGAGGTAGCTTGAGTTAAGATCGAGGATTTTGAAGCAGCGTTGTCTGCACGTGAGTGACTCAGGACGAGTCATAGGTGAGTGTTGGGGGCCTGTTGGCCCTCGACCAAGTTTTGAGTAAACCTTGGTCATATTTGGCCCACTTTTGGTCTTCGAAACGCTAGTTAAAGGAGCGCCCAGACGGAACTGAGATCGTAGATCACACTTATTTTGCGAACTATGTGGACCCAGTAAGGGGTCCTCTAGGGTTTTTGTAATGGGTTTATGGGATGTCGACTCATGGGATTTTCTCATGTTTAGGCCTTATTGTAAGGGCTTGTAAAACTATAAATAAAGAAGAATTCATTGTATAAGAGAAGTGCTAGTAGCTAAGTGCAAGTAGTTCGGGTTTCTTTGTGCAAAGGAATGTATGTATGTTAAAGCTTTGTGCTTGATAGAGAGTTGGCTCTGTGCATTGACCTAGTTTTGGAAGGAGGATCTAGCGCTTAGTGCATAGATCTCCTGTCTGGTGCGGAGCTTGACTCTGTGTCTTAGTGCAGAGGAGTGGATGAATGTAAGATCTCGAAAGATAATAAAGAAGCGAAGCAGTTGGTGGAAGTAGCCCCACACTGAGGTGAACCATGTATATCTTGTATCTTTGGTTAGCTTTTTGCTATGTTATTTACGTTGTGAATTTTCTCAGTTCTTTGATTATTATGAATGATAGATAGATCTATTGTTTCTTAATTAATTTATTGTGTTAAGGTTAAATGAATGCTAGATCTAACTTATCATGCTAAGTGCTAAGTGATCTGGGTATATTGTCATTTGTTACTGCATAGATCTATATTTATGTTCTGCAAAGTTAATAGGGTTAGTAAACTAATGCATGTCACCCTATAAGTGTTAAAAGAATATATTGCGAGGTGTTTTTATCACAGATCTGTGTCCCAATGTGGTTACAGACACCTGTGTCCTGTAACCCCCCCTGCTTCTACCTCGGGTGAGACTTCACTTGCTTTGCAAGTACTGCCAAAAGGGACGGTAGTCAGTTTTTTGTTGGTACAGTGTTAAGCGTTGAACCCTGGTTCTGCCCCTGTGCCAACATGAAAGACTTGGCCCAAGAACCTTGTTCCATGTCGATGCTCAAAGTCCTCCAAAGTTTCCCAACACAACAAAAATAATTTTTTTCTACTATAGGTGTGGTTGATCCCTCGGAGTTGAGTTTGATGACCTTGTATTATGATCAAGTTACTCATAGGCTCTCCCAGTAGGTTGCTTTCTAGATCAAAGTGCGCACGATGGGGAAAAACATCTTATGAACTATGGTTGATGAAGGAGCCTCAACTTGCATCATGTCTATTTCTTGTTGGAAGGCCATTTACTCTCCTAAGATCAACACATATGCAACACTATTGAAAGCATTCAATGGAAACATATTCCAACCTCATGGAATAATCACCGCCTTACCCATCGAGTTAGGTGATACGACTGTCTCTATTGCCGTGGAGGTCATTGATGCACCTCTTGAGTACAATTTGATACTCAAACATACTTGTTTCTATGATATGATTGCAGTTATCTTATTGGTATTTAGGTTCTTATGCTGCTTCCCTCATGAAGGGAAAATAGTGACGATCAATCAACTTGTGTTATGCACTCTAGACCTTGGATCCAATGCAAGGCCAAATGTACCCTTTGTCGGTGATACTCAACAATATTATATGCATGTTGGTGTGGGGATGATCAAATATCCTTCCTCCACCATATCCTACTGTAACTATTTCTCCTATCAACATGATTTCATTATTTACAAGAAAAATCCCTTGGGTCTTTGGATCCTTGGGTGGTACCTCATTCTAAGGATGTTGATTCATATGGAACATCCATGCCCCTTACTCTGGTAGAGATTGGCTATTAGAAGATGATCCAGGAGGATATGAAATGCTCATAAAGGTCTAGGAGGATCCAAAATGCTCACAAAGGTCTCAGGGGATCCATAAATTCTCAAAATTAAATTGTCTCAAATCGTCTAAAAAACAACATCATTGCGCATAGCTCATCACCAACTTTCCAATGGTGCAACTGACGCATTAAACAAAGTTCATATGAAAAATTTATGAGCAGTCAATGTTCGGGGTTTGAACAGGGAAAAATTCAAAAAGTCAAAGGTAATGATGACATCAACATGGTCAAGGATGACATTAGCTGGTGATGTGGAAACTAGTCGCACAACAGAGGTGATGTGGCATCCAGTCAACAGTGAGTTGGCATTCGTACTCTAAGTGGTCCAGTTAATTGTTGACATGTGGAATAGGTTCAACCCAAAAGAGGCTACCATGTGGTATCCCCTCATTGGACAGTAATGGTTATTTTGGTGTAAAATTGTTATGGAGTCCCGGGGATTCGACCCCTTGACCTCCATATCTCCAAGCTTTAACAAAGCTCCTACAACCAACATACCACCATATGAGTCTTAACATATGAATAACATATAATTTATTTAAAGTTATATAAATATTTGTATGGGGAAAAAGGGGCTGAGGGCTAGCCCCGAGCCCCTGGTATTAATATATATTCACACGAACTAAACCTTAAGTCCACGGGGCTATCACAAATTCCAGTGGGAAAGTTTTGTTTAAACTACATATATATATATATAACCACCTTGTATTAAAAAAAACTTTATGCGAACAAATATGCATGCATGAGAATATAACCACTGACCTCTGCTATAATAGTGGATGGTATTAACCAATCCTCAAACCAACCAGATATAGTAGAGATTCTGCTAAATATAGTAATGAAGTTGTTGCTAATTCGGGGTACGGGTTTTGGAGGCTGTCCTATATATTGGACACACATTTCGAGTTTCACACAGTCGAAGGACATGCTTCCCGAGGCACGGATTCAAAGAATGAAAAATTTCAAGGTAAGGAAAGGGAACATATTTTGATATTGTACGAATTGTACAGAAGCACATGCAAGTACAACTAAATTTTGTGTTGCACCGTAAATAGTGCCAAATGGTACCTTGACAAAATTTCAAGTATCTTATATAGATTCTACACAATTTTTCTCAAGGATGGTGAATATGAGGTATTTTTTGTGATTTGAGGTCATTTTTAAAACTTTGTATTCAATTTTTCATTTATGAGTATTTAATGCATTATTTTGCGTGCCAAAGAGCATGAATTTGAGCTAGTTTGGAAAGTGGTCGACTTTATAGTCAAAATTTTCAGAGTTTCACAAGGATTTCAATGGTGAAGTTACTTTCTTGTTGTGAGTGATGGAATTTAAGAGAAACCATTAAATTGGCATATATGAGCCATGTTACATGTGTTTTTGGTATTTAATCTTCAGTTTTATGAGTTTTGGGTAAAAAACACATCATCAAATTTTTGCAATCACCTCAATAGATCCTAGAAATTATACAGAATCAAGTTAGATATTGCATGTATATATGTAAAGAAATAAGTGGTGTCTAAATATTTCCAGATAAAGTGGTATCAGAGCTAGTTTTGGCATGTGTTGCAAGTTGTTGTTGTGATGAGATCCAAGAGTTCAGTTGGTGAATATATTGAAGGCTCTTTTCAAGAAAAGAAGATGAGTAAGGTTCTCATGAAGCTGAGACAACATAAGAATATTAACCGAAAAATATAGAAGGATAATTCTAAGTTAATAATGAAATTGCAAGATCTTGAGGAAGAGAAGCAAAGGCTGCAAGATCGATTGTTATGTCATGAAGATTTCCACATGAGTATTTTTCATGAACTAGAGAGAAAGTTGCAGATGGAACCATTCATTAGTAAAGTTGGACAAGAAGAGAATGAGATAGTCTCTCTTGCACTATATCCCTCAAAGGACATGATTGAGAAAGAAGACTCTTCATATTCCCATTAAGATGGAGAGTGCTCGAGGGTAGATGAAGGAAAGAGAACCTCAAATGAAGAAGTCCTACATCAACAATTGGAATTACCTTCTAGTCCAAAGAAGAGTAACATGTGTAAGGAATGTTTAGAGAAATATGTGCATGCTATAGGAGAAGGATAGTCTGTGCCAGTAAATCCCTCCAAGCATAAGGAGGCAGATAATTTCTCAAGTTAGAGGAAAAGGAGGAATGATAAGAAGGGATCATGGAACAAGACACTCTACTCTTATTGTGGTAAGATTGGACACCAAATTGAGAAGTGTTGGACACTTTACCCACACTTATGTTTGAAGAGGAACTTGAAGGATGTGAAGACACTTATGAGAATACAAGAAACAACAACTCCAAATGAAGTCAATGGTCTTATTGAAAGGCTTGGAAAACAATACTTCTTGATGGTTGGTATTGGAAAAGTTATTTATGAAGAAATTGAAGGATGGTTCATGGACAATGGCTCATTTCTCCACATGACCAGGATGAGATCAATATTTTTGACTTTCTTAGAATCCGACATAGATTTGTTTATGGGATTTGGAACCAATACTAGATAAGAAATAAGAGGGTATGGATAGGTAAGATTCCAACTTGAGTTGGGAGGATTTTTAGGAATCACAAATATGTTTTCTATCCCATAATTAAAGGTAAACCTGCTCTCGGTTGCATCATTTGAAGATGATGTTTATGTAGTTACATTCCATAATGGTCGAGTACTTGTATATGCAAGGGAAGCTACTCCAAACACGACAATAATACTTGGTATCCGTAGAGAGAGGTTATATAGGTTACTGGGAAGACTGATAGTTTTATCCAATGGTTGCTTGGACTCAAGATCAGATTCTGCATCAAATTCAATGTCATATTCAACATCATCTTTAGAGGCATTTTCAGAGGTCGGAAGATGCGAGACTCCTCCCAGTACACTAGGGAGAATGAGTCCATAAGTAAACCATCTTTAAAATTTTGTAAATATAATATGCATATGTGTAATCTCCTAAAGTATATTAGAAGGCTTGTAAGTCAGTCACTGTAAATTATAAGAGTCAGAGGGACTTTTTAAATTTCTATATTGCCACCTTGTATGAGTGAGAAGACTTTTGTAAAGAGAGTTTCTATATTGCCACCTTATATGTTGTAAAGAGTGAGAGTAATCTCATTAGATATTTATAGATAGAGTCATTTACACTTTGTTATAGAGTGAGAGGAATTTCATTAAAGATATTTATGGATAGCCACTTATACATATTGTTTTACAGTGAGAGGAATCTCATTATGAAGATTTCAAAGCCTCTAGACAATAATATGGACAATTGTATTGTCTCATAATCAACTAAGGGGCTACATATGGATCAAATTGTTTTTTACAACATTCTTGATTCTGAAGAACTGAAAGTGAAGGAATAGAAGGATGCATGCAGTTGGAACATGTAGTTCAAGAGCGGAAAGAGCATTAAAGTAATGCAAATATTTCTAGAGCTGGAAAAGGAGAAATAATCCTCTTGTAAGAGGAACATAAAGGTGTATGCTATAAGAATCTTTAAATTCTATGTCATGTTTGTATGATGTATACCTTGAACAAAAGCAATCAAGGAAAGTACAAATGATAACAATACAACAAGAATTGTTTTCCCAAGGCAGAAGTGAAAATGGACAAAGTATTCATTCAAGGAATTCTACAGATACATCAAGCAGAACAGAGAATCCAAATGTGCAAGGAATAGATAAACATTCAACTTGTTTTCATATTGGTTGAGATAGACTATTTTCCATAGAAGGAGATGGGAGTGGATGTTGAAAATACAGATACATGTATAGTAAAGATTTAGTGAACAAGACTTTTGTTGTCAGGGAATATATAAGCCAAAACCAGAGCTATATTATCTATAGTGACAAAGGCCAAAGTCAGAGCTATATTTGAGAATAATCCAGAACCAAAGCTATATATATCATATTAGCTACAGAGCCATAGGCCAGATTCAGAGTTATATTCCAGAGAAGCAGACAAAAGCACACTAATCTAGTACCTAAGATCAAAGACCCAATTTGAATACTTATTCCAAAATAATCAGCAAGATGGAAGAGTGAAGAAGCTTCATCACTAAGTTACTGATTAGAGAATTTCAGTAAGATGGAATAATGAGTTAGAGTCATCATCAATAAATTGTTCAATATCTATACTTTTGGAGGTCCAAAAGTTATTTAGTGGGAAGGTGTGATCCATGAGGATCTGGAATGGTCACAAAGGTCCAGGAGGAACCAAAATGCTCATAGAGGTCCAAGGGGATCCATAAATAATCAAAATTTGGCCCTCTCAAATAGTCTAAAAAATAACATCATTACACAGAGCGTGTCGTCAACTTTCTAATGGTGCAAATGATGCATCAAACGAAGTTCATATGAAAACATTATGAGCAGTCAAAGTTCGTGGTTTGAATAGGAAAAAGTAAAAATGTCAAAGGCAATGATGACGTCAGCATGGTCAAGGACGACATCAGTAGGTGATCTATGGAAACTAGTCGTACAGTAGAGGTGATGTGGAATTCAGTGAGAAGTGAGTTAGAATTCGTACTCCAAGTGGTTCAATTAATTGTTGACGCGTGGAATAGGTTCATCCCAAGAGAGGTTACCACGTGGTAGCCCCTCATTGGACAATAATGGTTATTTTTTTGTAAAATTGTTATGGAGTCTAGGGGATTCGACCCCTTGACCTCCATATATCCAATATTTAACAAAGCTCCTACAACCAACATCCATATGATTCTTAACATATGAATAACATATAATTTATTTAAAGTTATATAAAGATTCGTATGGGGAAAAAGGGGCTGAAGGCAGGCCCCCAGCCCTTGATCTTAATATATATTCACATGACCTAAACCTTAAGTCCATGGGGCTATCACAAATTCCAGTGGGAAAGTTTTGTTTAAACTATATATATATAGTAAATGTATAACCCACTACTAAACATGCAGGAATTTGGAGTTTGTTATATAATTGTTATAATTATTATATATTATATATAAATAATATATAATATATATAACCACCATATATTAAAACAAAATTTATTCCAACAAACATGCATGCATGGGAATAGAACCACGGACCTCCGCTATAATAGTGAATGATCTTAACCAATCCTCCAACCAACCAGATATAGCAGAGATTCCGCTAAATATAGTAATGAAGTTGTTGCTAATTTGGGGTACAGCTTTTGGAGGCCGCCCTATATATTGGACACACATTTTAAGTTTCACACATCCCAAGGCATGAATTCCGAGACTGCATGAAATTCGAGGCAAGGATAGGGAATGGATTTCAAGACTGTACAGACGTACGTGCAAGTAAAACTAAATTTTGTGTTGCACCGTAAAGCATGCCAAATGGTACCTTGACAGAATTTGTAAATATGAATATGAGGTCTGTGAATATGAGGATCGTGAATATGAGGATCATGAATATGATGTGAATATGAGGATCATAAATATGATGTTTTTTTTTTTATTTGAGGTCATTTGTAAATATTTGTACTCAATTTTCATGTATGAGTATTTAATGCATTGTTTTGTGTGCCAAAGAGCGTGAATTTGAGCTAGTTTGGAAAGTGGTCAACTTTATAGTCAAAAGTTTCATAATTTCGCAAGGATTTAAATAGTGAAGATATTTTCTTGTTTTGAGTGATGGAATTTAAGGGAATTTATTGAATTGGCATATGTGAGCCATGTTACATGTGTTTTTGGTATCTAATCTTCATTTTTTTGAGTTTTGGGTAAAAATCACATCATTAAATTTTTGCAATCACCTCAATAGATCCTACAAATTATAAATAATCAAGTTATATACTACATGTATACATGTAAAGAAATAACTGGTGTCTAAATATTTTTAGATTAGGCGATCTAGTCAACATCCGATAACTTTGATTTGGATTCTCATCAGGATGTGAAATCTAATCAATACCCACAACCTTTCTGGGCCATCGCTCCTCCACCATATGCCAACGACTTCCTCGATCTTGAAATTCCATCCAATAGAGATATCATGGAGGTCATGGTTTTTCCCGATATCCCATGGGATGATTTGCACCAACGTACATATTTTCTTCCTGATTTAGAATGGTTTAAGGATGACATTAAAAATCTTGTTGCCACTAGTTATGTTCAGTGGTCCCAATCTCCCATTATGATTAATGATGTATTTTCAAAAGGGAACTTCGCCAACATATCCAAAACTATACCTATTGAAATTTCCCAGAAGCAAGGTGTCACGTAACACATCCTTATAGGTGTTGACTATTTTCCCCAAGAAATTGAACTATACATGGCCCTATTCAAAGAATTGCATGACGTTTTTTCTTGGTCATATGAAGAAATGTTTGGCATTGTCCCCCATATTGTCTAACATGAAATAAAAATGTATGAGGAAGCCAAGTCGGTCCGAAAAAAGTTTGGCTAGTTAACCCAAAGAAAGTTGTTGCCATCAAGGTGGAGGTTGAAAACATGCTTTGTGCATAGTTTATTTATCTTATTCCCTTGACCAAATGGGTTTCTAACATCATTCTGGTCGCTAAGAAATAGGGTACATTTAGGGTCTATGTCAATTATAGGGATTTGAAAAAAGCTTATCCAAAGGATAATTATCCAACCTCGTTCATTGATCAGATTGTCGATGAATGTGACAGTAGTGAAATATTCTCATTTATGGATGGTTTCATGGCTATAATGAAATCCATATCAAGTCGGAAGATCAACATAAGACTACCTTTATTTTTCCTTGGGGTACCTTTGATTATCATAAACTGCCATTTGGTCTTAAAAATGATGGAGCCACTTTCTAGTAGGCCATGGAATATGCATTTCATGACATCAAATATATTGTAGAGGCATAATTGGATGATTTGGTTGCTCATTCCAAGTGTCACGAGGACCATCCAGGTCACTTGTGGAAAATTTTCGTCAACTGTCACAACTATAACATTCGTTTGAATCCACATAAATGAATTTTTTGTGTGGTGTGTGGGAGAATGATATGATTCATCGTGTATAAGTATGGGATCATGGTTTATCCCTTGAAGTTTGAGGCTATTGTCAAATTTCCTCCTCCTTGTACCATTATCCAACTTCAAAGTTTGCAAGGGGAGGAATTTTTTTTGCATAGATTCATTGCCAATTACACTGAGATAACCAAAGGTTTTATGCACTTATTGAAGAAGGGTGTAACTTTTGTGTGGGATGACCAATCTCAAGGGTCATTTGATGCCTTGAATAATGCATTGATGTCAACTCCCTTACTAAGTCATCCTGACTATGGTCAGGACTTCTTGTTCTATCTCGCGGCCTCTAAATTCACCATTGGCATGGTACTTTTCCAAGAAGATGATGTTCAATGAGAGAATATCATTTACTATATTAGAAAGGGACTTGCTAGTCAATATATTTGATACTCTCATGTTGAGAAGTTGGCCTTAGTAACAATGAAAGATTTCCAATGTCTATGACATTATATACTCCTGTGAAAGTCCATTGTTGTTTCTGATGTCAACCCAATGCAACACATTATCAATCGTCAGATCATTTGGGGAAAGTAGTCAAAGTGGATTGTGATCCTCTAAGAGTTCCACCTAATTTTTTTTTCCTCCAAGTCTAAGAAATTTTTGGAATTCACAAAATTGATGTTCAATCTTCTCCGAGATGCCAATGAACCCGTGGTTAATGAATCCATCCATGATGAGTTTTTATTCCTCATTGACTCGTTCGATCCCTAGTATGGAAATGTATTGGTCTACCTCTAGACCCAGTGTTTCCATCCTCATATTTCCATTGATGAATGTCGTTGCATAAGACATCAGGATAGACAATACATCATAGTGGACGATACCCTTTATTTTCGATGGGTTGATTTGATTCTATTTCATTGCCTTCTCCTTGAGAAAGTCGAACAAGTTTTGAATGATTTCCATGCTGGGGAATGTGGTGGTCATCTCTCTGAGTTGGCCACTTCCCAAAATAGGTTATGTGTTGGTTACTTTTGGCCCACAATTTTCAAGGATTGTATGAACGCATCCCAAAAATGCCATTCTTTTCAAATCTTCACTCCTAAGATGCACTCTTACCCTGCTCCACTCCATCCCATGGTGACCGTTGATCCCTTTTCAAAATGGGGGATTTATTTCATGACATGTATGCCTACCTCAACTAATGATCATGCATACATTATCATGGTTGTTGACTAATTCACTAAATGGGTCGAGGACTTTCCTACTTTTCCAACAATGACACCACCACTTCTCTCTTCATGTTCAATCACATTATTTCTGTAAGTTTTAAACCTGCGAAGTAAAGCAATGCATATATATTCTTAAGCAATACAGAAATTAATCAATGGCTCATACACAGAATACACAAAGATCTTTACCAGAAACCCTCAACCGGGAAAACCTTTCTTTTTCATTATATCG